>JAMJFZ010000884.1:12500-114183 GCA_026225945.1 Cricetomys ansorgei
TTGGTATTTACTCATATATCTCTGTCTGTCTGTCCCTCCCTCCCTTCCTTTCTCCTCCTCCTCCTCATTATAATTATTATTAATTCTTTTAAGACAGGGTCTCACTCTGTAGCCCTGGCTGGCCTGGAGCTATGCAGACTAAGTCTTTGAACTCACAGAGACTTATCTGCCTCCGCCTTGCAAATGCTGGGATTGAAGTCCAGGAGCTCAATGCTTTAGCAGGCTTACCTCTCGCATTCCTTTCTGAATACCAGCCCCTCCTTCCAGAATGTCCTTCCCACAGCCTCTCTTCCAAAGGTCCAAGTTAACCCTCCCTCCCTCCCTCTGTTCTGTTCTTAAATCATAATTTTATTCTCTTCCTAACATCAGCTTAGACCTGGATCAGCTGGCCTTTTCTATTTTCACCTTCCAATGAAACATGCTCCTGTCTCTCGTTTGCTTTACTTACTTTACGTGTGGGCGTTTTGTCTGTGTGCATGTGTATGCACCATGTGCGTGGCTGCCGCCTGCAGAGTCCGGAAGAACATGCTTGACTTCCTGGACTGGGATTTACATGCAGTTTCCAGCCACCATGTTGTTGCTAGGAACAGACTTGGGTCCCCTGCAAGGACAGCCGGTGCTCTCAACCCCGAGCCATCTCTCCGGCCCGGTGCTTATATCTCTAACATCTTAGATCTGAGACGGTGGGGCTCCACATACCCCAGCCTCAGCCCAACCTTCTTCGAAGTTTCAGCTTTTTGTGGCAAATGGTCTGCCCACCGTGACCACTCCGCTTCCTGTCCTGGCCCCTCTTTGTCACTCTGTGGACTCCCTGCTTGCCACATTTCTTGCCGACGGTCCCCACGTACCCCTGTCCTCAGGGACACTCTCAGCCTCTGCTGGATGGTGCTACAGGCCTGTGCCTCACACCAGGCTCATCCTTTGTCTTAAAAACCAGACAGCAGGGACCAGGGATGTGGCAAATGGCAGAGTGCTTGCCTAACATCGGCAAGGCTCTGAGTTCAAATCCTTTGTGGGAGGAAAAAAAAAAACAAGAACAGAGAAAGAAAACCTCACGTTGGTGGGATACCGGGACTCACCCCCGTGATCCCAGGGGAACAGCCTCAAGGCCAGCCTAGCTACACAGTGAGACCCCCCCCCCATCTCAGAAGCACTTAAACACGGAGGTGAGCAGTCATAGGTTTTTAATCCCAGCACTGGGGACGCAGAGGCAGGTGGATCGCTGTGTATTTGACACTACCTCTGTCTACACAGGAAGTTCCAGCCACACAATGAAACCCCCATAGAAAAAAGAAAAAAGAAAAAGAAAAAAACACCATGAAAAAAAGAGAAAGAAATAGAAAACTCCACACATAAACAAGAAATTGCAGAGTATTTCCTCAGAGTATCTTCCTAGTTCCCGGGAGCTCTGTGGATGAGCCACGGAAGAGGGAGACTGGGGCTCACGGCCTGGACGCTTGTTTGTTTGTTTGGTTGGTTTTTTGTTTTTCAAGACAGGGTTTCTCTGTGTAGCCCCGGCTGTCCTGGAACTCACTCTGCAGACCAGGCTGGCCTCGAACTTGGAAACCCACCTGCCTCTGCCTCCCGAGTGCTGGGATTAAAGGCCAGTGCTACCACCAACCGGCTGTTTTGCTTTTTTGAGACAAGGTAAGATCTCATTATGTGGTCCAGGATAGCCTCAGACTCACCCTCCTGCGTTTGCCTGTGCCTGTCCCCAGCCTCCTTCAAACTATTACTGAACACCTTGGCCAGTAAGCAGCAAACAAGTCCCATTCTTAAAAAAAATTTTTTTTTAAATTTTATGTATTTGGTCATTTTGCTGGCATGGAGGTCTGTCTCTGTATCACCCGATGTCTGAGTTGGCCAGAAAAGGGTGCAGCATCCTCTGGAGCTGGCATTATGGCCTTCATGAGCTGCCATGTGATTAGTGGGAATAAAACCAGGGTCCTGTGGCATAGCAGCGGGTGCCCTTAACCTCTGGGGCAGCCCTCCAGCTCCCACCCTTGTAAACATTGATTTACTTGCTCTGTGTGTGTGCGTGCATGTGTGTGTGTGTGTGTGCGCATGCCCGTGCTCAGGCCACAGCATTCCTGTGGCGGTCAGAGGACAACTTATGGAAATCAATCCCCTCCCTCCACGTGTAGTTTCCGGAGATTGAACTTGTGTTGTGAGGCTAGGTTGGCAAATTCCTTTCCCCACTGAGCCATCTTGCTGGCGATAATTCCTGGTCTCGGAGCATTCTAAAGAGGGAGAGAAAGAGATGATTCATAGACAGGTAAATAAATCCAGGACATAATGTCAGATGATGAGAGTATGAGTATAAGCCGGGATGAGGAGATGGGGCCTGACGAGGAACATGGACAGAATCTAAAGTATCTAAGATGGGGATGACGTGACACGCGCAGTCACGCAAGAGCTGCGGAGAACATTCCAGAAAGTGAAGGCTCAGTGCTCGGAAGGGCCTCAGTTAGAGCTAGCTTGCTGTGCTGAAGCAGCAAGGTATAAACCGACACAGGGCTGTAGCTCAGCCATAGAGCGCTTTCCTGCCGTGTACCATGGCCTCGATTCAATGCCACGAAGTATAAAACTAGAAAAGGAGCAGGCAGCGGCGACGCTCCCCTTTAGTCCCAGCACTGGGGAGGCAGAGGCAGGCAGATCTCTGGGAGTTCAAGGTCAGCCTGGTCCACAGAGTGAGTTCCAGGACATCCAGCTGCACAGAGATCCCGCCACGATGTACCCAGAGCAACAGAGAAAAACGACCACACGGCGAAGCTTCGGAAACCTTCAGGACATCCTGGGAGCAGATCTTCCCCGAGGGAACTCAGATGAGGACAGGAGGATGTGGTCAGTGAATACCTGCACCCCAGCCTGCTGTGACACTCAGCAGAGGTCACTGCCACCTGCCTCTCCCACTCTCCTGAGCAGCGGGAACTGCGGTCACGAGTCCCGTGACTGCACGCTGCTGTGTGTGTGGTATGTTGTAACACAACTGGAGAAAACAAGCCAAAGGGAGGGATTTGGAGCACTGTACAAGAAAAAGGAGAACTGGCTTGCTGTGCCTGAGAGACATCAAACAGGGTGGAGCCCGTCTGGCTCCAGCCTCCTGAGCCAGGGGAGAGGGATAAAGACCAGATTCGAGGTGAAGCCTTGTTTAGAGTCTGGGTTTTATCCCAAATGTAAGAGGAAACCACCAGAGTGGAAACCACAAGACCTAATTTGCATTCTTTGAACATTATATTGTAAGCCAGTTTTTCCACTCTTAGGTATTTATCCAAAAGAAGTGAAACCATATGTCCACACAAAGACTTCCAAATGTCACAGCAAATTTATCCCTAGCTGACCAAACTAGAGAAGCAGCCTCCATGTCCCTCAATGGTGTAATGCAGAAACTGGTTCCGGTATGTCCATACGATGGAGTACTACTGAGCAATGAAAATGAGCAAACCACTGGTGCCGGATATAGATGAACCCCACAAACATTACACTGTGCCAAAGAAGGCAGGCCTCCCCTGTGCACCCCAGGAAAGAAAAGGAAATACAAAGTGGGCGTGGTGGCACATTCAAGAGCTAGAGGCAGGGGAATGGAGTTCAAGGTCATCCTTGGCTACAAAAGGGAGTTTTGAGGCCTGGGCTACATGAGACTGTTGGGGAAGTTTATTTTTAATTATGTTCGAAATTGCTCCATGCATTGTTGAATGAGGGGCTAGCCTAGGTCTAGAGTGGTTTGTATTGTCTGCAGGTGTTGGATTTCTGTGGGGGATGTTTGGTTGCTTATGATCTGCACGTACTATCAGTAGAACACCTGAGGAGTTCTGGATCAATAAAACACCTGAGCTCAGATGCTGTGGGTTCCACTGTTTGGGACGGCACTGGCCAGGACAGTGCTTCCCTCTGCTGAGGTCTGGCAGGGTTTGAGTCTATGAAAATGCCTCCCCATCTTCCTTGCTGAGCCACTCCAGCAGCAGCGTACTGCAACATAAGACACCATCTAAAAAACAGCAAAACAGCCAGGCGGCGGCAGTAGCGGCACCTTTAATCCCAGCACTTAGGAGACAGAGGCAGGCAGATCTCTGTGAGTTCGAGGCCAGCCTGGTCTACAGAGTGAGTTCCAAGACAGCCAGAGTCACAACAGAGAGATCCTGTCTCGAAAAAACCAAAACCAAAAAACATAACAAAAACAACCCCCTCCCCCCAGAAAAAAAGAGTAGTCTTGTATACTCCAACACCCTCACCCTGTAACACAATCGCTGTAACTCCAGCTCCAGGGGCGTGGGATACATCGGGTCTCTTCGGGAATTAGAACACACATATTCACACCTACAATTAGACATACATACATATACATAATTAAAAACAATAAAAATAAATCTTTAAGCGAGGTGCTGTGTGGAAAGCTTTTAATTGGAACACAGAGGAGACACATGGGAGACAGAGGCAAGCAGATCTCCTGTGAGTTCGAGGCCAGTCCAGTCTACATAGGGACTTCAGGCCACCCCGGGCCCGCACACTGAGACTCTGTGTCAAACAAAAATCTTAGAAAGAGCTTTAATGCTGGCTTCTTGCTGGAAGCATCCAGTTTCAGCTGGAGGCTAATTAATTAGTTGTCCAGGCCAAGAGGACGGTAGAACAGTTGGAGGGAAAATCAGAGGAGGTAGGAGTAGAAATGGAGGGTTGACGGAGGAGCCTTTGCCAGGCGGGGGGTTTAGGATGGCTTTTGGGTACCTGCCTGGCAAACATGAGGGGCCTCTCTGACACGGAGGCAACTGAAGATGGGGTGTGGAGATAAATCACCTTCCCTCATCCAAGGAAGGGTCATATAATGTTTTTGGGGTGGAGCTGGGGATTGAACTCAGGGTCTTGGGCACGCTAGGCGCGAGCTGAGCGACGCCTAAGCCCCTCGCGCTTAAACTCCTGACTCAGCACTTCCACGTACAGGCACCGATGCTCTCCAGGAAGTAATGAAGGCTGTGCTCCAAGGTTCAGCCACCAGGAAGCTCTCTCAGCCTGGCTAATTACGGTGAAAGCGTGAAGATAATCACACTTAACTAGGGCACTGGGTGATTAACCCTGGCTCAGACGTGTGACTCAGCACTACTGGAAAAGGAGGCTTTAGGATGGGCGGCAGGGAAGACAGAGTTAAGTGTGGGCGGAAACAGATTGCAAAGCAGCCTGCAAATCACGGCTGAAGCAGTGCAGCAGGGCGTGCGAGTCAGAGAACCATCTGCTCGAATCTACAGCCAGAGTCAGTGGTAGCTCAAAACCAGGTGCGGTGGAGCACCCTGAAATCCCAGCCCTCACCGGGTAGGATCTGCAGAATCGCAAATCCAAGGCCCTCCTAGGATACGTGAGATCCAAAATAAATAGACAATAACCCAAAATGCTTACCGATCACGTTGTCGGATTACAGACATTTTTCATCTCTTAGCTTATCTGTTTTTTTTTTTTTTAACATTTTAAGTGCGTGGGTGTTATGGGTGTACCACGTGCGTGCAGTCCCCACAGCGGCCGGGAGAGGGCGCCAGGCCCCCGGAGCCGAATACAGGCGGTTGTGAGCCACCATGTGGGAGCGGGGACTCAGGCCCGGGGCCTCTGGAAGGGCAGCCGGCTGCTGAGCTCTCTGTCTCTGCAGCCTCTTCTCTGTGTGGTTGCAATAGTTTCCCCTACAATGAGTAACGGTTGCGCATCCATTCTGTGAGGTCCGGGAGTTCAATCTTCCAAATTGTTTTTTTCCCCTTAATTCCCTCGTTCTTCCCAGAATCGATTAGCACAGCGCTGATGGACGGTTGCTTAATAACTGTTATCCACGCAGACATTTTCTTTGAGACAAGGTCTCACTGTGCAGGCCCTCACCCCCACTCCACCACTCACTGCTGCTCTGTCTGCCTCCATCTCCGGTGCTGGGATTACAAGCAAGCACCACTATGTACAGTTTTAAAATGTGTACTTTAATTTAATTAATATTAATTAATTTTTTTTTTGAGACAGGGTTTCTCTGTTGTAGCTCCGAGGCAAGGCCGCAGTTTGTGGGACATTCCCACAGTGGGCAGTTCAGGGCTTGGACTTCTTCTCAACCTGTGAGTCGAGATGACCTTTTCACAGGGGTCACCTGTGACCATCTGCATATCAGATATTTACATTCGGTTACAGTAGCCAAAGTACAGTCATGAAGTAGCAACGAAAATAATCTTATGGTTGGCGGGTCACCGCATCATGAGGAACTGCATCGGAGGGTCGCAGCGTGAGGAGGGTTGAGAACCACTGCTCTAGGGGATTCCCTTGGCTTTGGGTGCCCAGGCTTCCTATTGGGTTGCTCTGTTTATGGGTTCTGAATTTCTGCTCCCCCAATCCTATTCATCTCCCCTTTGTCTTTCACAGGTGTCACCCCCTAATTTGATCTCGGTGTCTTCCTGGGGAACCCGGCCTGACACAGAAGGACCTGGTGTCTTGATTCTTGAGAAACAAAGGAAGCTGAAGTGCGTGTGCAGGAATTTCCAGACGACTGACAGCCCGCCTTCATCCTAAGTACCTCCCGGCAGCTCGGGTGACTACAGCGACGGTGCCTCTGTATCCAGACACTTAGTAAATTGTAGTCTCACCAAGAGAAACGGGGAGGTATTTTCATAGACTCAAACCCCGCCGGACCTCAGCAGAGGGAACCACTATCATGGCAAGCGCCGTACTGGACCGTGGAGCCCCCAGCATCTGAGCTCAGGCGTTTTTATTCATTCAGAACCCCTCAGGGGCAGATCATAAGCAATCAAACATCCCCCACCGAAATCCAGCACCTGCAGACGGTACAGAACAAGACGCCGGGGACCTGGGCGGCCCCTCACCCAACAGAGTGTAAAACAATATTTTATGATAACTAGAAATAACCTTCGACAACCGTCAATGACAGTTGTTTTTGCCACTTGTCTTAGTTCCTTCTCAGTTGCTGGAACAAGGCAACTTATGGACCAGTTTATTGGAGGCTTACAGTTTCAGAGGGTGCGTCCATGATCATCAGGGTGGGTGGGTGGCATGGCGGCAGGGAGGCGGGCCTGGTGCTGGCGCCCTAACCGAGAGGGTTGGTCCTGATCCACAAAAAGGAAGCAGACAGCGGAAATGTCATGGGCTTTTGAATCCTCAAAGCTTGGCCTCCAGTGACACGCCTCTGCCCACAAGGCCACACCTCCTCACCCTTCCCAAACAGTTCCGCCAGCTGGGCACCAATTATTCAAATATACAGTCTACGGGCGTTCTCATTCAAGCCAGCACAGGACTCTGTCTTTTTCTTCTTTTAGGGGTGCGAGTCCTGGAGATTAAGCTTAGGGCTTCAGGAATATGGGGTAAGTGCTTCGTCACTGAGACTTAAAAACATTTTTGTTTTCTTTCGTTTAGCATTTTTGAGTCAGGGTCTCTCTATTGTGTAACTCTGGTTGTCTTAGAACTCACTCTGTAGACCAGGCTGGCCTGGAACTCACAGAGATCCTCCTGCCTCTGCCTCCTGAGTGCTGCCAGCTAAAAGTTTAAAAGCATTTAATTTTGAGGCAGGTCTCCATAAACTGCCCAGGTTGGTCTTGAACTCTCTGTGCAGCCCAGGCCGACCTTGAACTTGTGACCCTCTTGCCTCAATCTCCCGACTAGCTGAGATTACAGGCCTGAGCTATCATGCCAGACTCAGGTCTAGTTTTTATCACCCAGTTTCTGAGTGTAGGGGACCACAGCCCCCTGGGCGACTGTGCCAGCGTCTCCGGACGGTTTTTGGTAGCTTTCGCTTCATCTGTGTGATGTAGGGTATCTCTGCCTTACGCAGAATTTTGGAAGTCTCTAGGTTGGGTGAATGGGGAAAAAGGAGGTTTGATTTTTTTAAAGGTTCCATAACCTCCAAGGTACCGGATCTGGAGCCAGTATTGCTCTCAGACACTTCTAATCTCTGCAGCCAGGTGGCTGGGACAGAAAGGTCTCGAGTTCCAGGCCGGCTGGAGCCACAAAGAGACCCTGTCTCGGAAAAACTGGACCTGGGACCCGCACTGCCATCAGTGGAGCGTCCCAGGGCTCCGGCCTTGCCGATTCGATCCTCCGGGGACGTGACCTACGGACTCAGACAGACGGACAGGTGACCTGCGCGACGACAAACGACACAGACAGAACGCCGGGGTTCACGGCCTGGAGGCGCCGCATGCCCGCTGGGCCGCAAGGGGGCGCCACCACCACGTCCAGCGGCCGCCCCCCACCCCCCCGCGGGACTGGGCGTGCTTGAGGTCGGCGGCGGGGCGTGGCCAGCGCGCGCGCGGGGGCGTGGCCAGCCTGCGGCGGGCGCGCGCGCGGCGGCGGCGGCGGTAGAGGCGGGTAGAGGCGGCGGTAGAGGCGGCGGCGCGGTAGCGGGTTCCGTTCCGGGCCGAGGCTGGCGGCGGAAAAGTTGCGGGGCGGCGAGGAGCAGCCCCGGGACGGGCAGCGAGCGCGCGCGGCAGCGAGCCGGGTGCCGGCGTCTGCGGACCGGCCATGGACGACCTCGGTGAGTGCGGGAGGCGGAAGGCGGAGCGGCCGGGGCCCGGCGGATCCCACCCTGGCGCCCGGCTGGGCTGCGGTGCCTGCGGCCCGGGGCTGTGCGAGCCGCTCTCCGCCGGTCGCCCGAGGACCGCGGCCCCACACCCGGTTCAGGGACCCTCCCGGGCCGCCTCCGGGGTAGCCATCCTGGGCGGCGGGACCCTGTGCCCGCCTCCCCACCCCCACCTCAGAGCCACTGCCTGCCGGGCTGGGTCCCGGAGCCTGCCCCCCTCTCCCGGTGACCCGCCTCTGCTCCCACTTTGTAGACCGACACCCCCCCCCCCGCCCCTGGGAGCCCACCCGTTTCGCATCCCAAGCCAGAGAAGGGCTTGTGGGAACCACACCCCCATTCGCAGAAGTGTCCCCCTTCCCGCGCCAGCTCTAGTCGCCCCGCTTTACGGGCCAGTGCGGACCAACCAGCCTTTCACTCACAGGCCAGCCCTTCCAAGTTTAAACTTAGACAGGCAAGTTGGGGGGGTAGGCTATGCCCCCTCCCCCCACCGATCCACCATTGCCAGGCCCTGGTGAAACGCCAGAGGAATGAGGAGGGAGTGGGCCGCAGGGGATGGCCGGCTCGGAGCGTGTCCTGGCTGGCAAGGTCCCCCACCCCCAGCGTCAGGCCTGCTGCAAGCCGCACAGGTAAGAAGACAGGATGCCCAGAACAGAGTTTCACTGTCCTCCTGTTATTGGAGCCCGGAGGCGGTTCTTTTCAGTCCACACCTGGTCTGGTTAGGACAGAGGGAAGAAAGACTCTCGTGGAAGTTGACTCTAAAGCCCTGGGGGTTTAGGAAGGCCCTGTGAATCTCAGAGTAAAGGAGTCCCTGTCTGTCCCTCCTCTTGGGGCCCCTCAGCTGAGGGGGTGTGTGTGGGGTCAGTTCCTCCTCTGTAGGAGCCTTGTCCTCTCTCTGGACTGTGGATGGCTTGTGTGGCCACTGGTGCCTTCTGTGTCCCTGGCTCTGAGGAGCAGATTCACTAGATGAGACTGAGGGGCCTCTCTCAGAGAGCACAGCGCACTAAGTTAAGTTGTGTTATTTGTAGGCATTAGGCATTGGGTTTCACTGCCTCCCTGAAGTTTCCTTGTGGGATCAGGGAGCCCCTGAAACATCCTGGAGCCGGGGATGGTGTCAGGTCCTGCTTGTCTGGGAGTGGGGCCACAGCCAAGGTCAGGCTTGGCATCCACATTCCCAACGCGCTCAAGGTTGGCATAGCTTCCAGGCAGGTATTAATTTTTATTTTTCCACATAAAAATACCTAAGCCGAGAGGAGGCTGGGGCCACCCCATTCCCCTCCTGGGGACTGGGGAGCAGAAGCAGAGTCACAGCATCTCACTTGCTGGCGAGGCCTCTGGTGGTTCTGGGCAGTCCTGCGCTGTCTGAATTCATGGCTCTGGCGGACGGGAATTGTAGGAGTGTGCTGTCTGTGGAGCATTTGCCATGCCTGACCTGCTCCTTCCTCACTCACTCTCCCTGTAGGGTCACCGGAGGCCGCTGCTGTCTCCACTACCTCTTTTTAACAAATTGAGAAAGAGAGACCAAGAAAAGCTAAGTCTCTAAAAGCCTGAGACCATCTGCATGTCAGATATTTACTTTACGATTCATAACAGTAGCAAAATTACAGTTGTGAAGTAGCAATGGAAATAATTTTATGGTTGCTGGATGGGGTGGGGGGGGTCACCGCAACTTGAGGAACTGTATGAAAGGGCCGCACGCAGCGATAGGAGGGCTGAGAACCACTGCTCTAACCCAAGGCTGCACAGCCAACAAACAAATCCATGCCCGGAAGCCTCATCCCTGTGCGGCTCATGTGGACAAGTCTTCCTGGGAAAGGGGCAAGCAGACGTTTGTGTGGGGGTGGGGCCTGGGGGGTGGCGGCGGGGGACGGCTGCCACCTGTGACTTCTGCCACCTTCCGTAGACTCTCCAGTTGCTTGATCCATGCTACCCGACTTCCTCAGTCTGAGCTCTCAGGGGCCGCCACGCCTGGCTGCCCAGAGCTTAGGGTGAGAGGACTGGTGTGCCTGAGGGCAGAGGAATTTGCTCCTGAGCCCGGGCAGTCAGCTGTCTGGATGGCTGCTCAGCACACTGCCGTCAGCTGTTTCCCTCTTCTTATTTGTCTCCGGAGAGCTATCTCAGCTGTGAGCCTCCTGGTCGCCTAACGTGGGGGGTGGTTTAAGGTGACCTCCCTGCGGCAAGGCCTCGGGGAGCAGGGCCTCCATGATAACTTTGCTTTCCGGCTTAAGGGCAAAACAAAAGTAAACAAATTGGAGCCCTCTCCCCTCCCCGTAGTGGCCAGTGCAAGAATCACCATGTGCTATTTAATAAGTTACAAATTTATAGCTCTTTGGGCAGAAAAACATAAACAGTGTGTCCTGCCCTCCTGTGTGTGTTCTCGGGGCTGTGGGCTGGCTGCTTGGTGGCTTTTCTCGTTAGAGCCTTGATGCTGGTTTGGCCGGGAGCTCATTCTGTTAGAGTTCTGGCCGGAGTTTCCTGGACAGAGTTCTCACAACGCAGATGCACTCTGATTAGACTCTGTGCCCTGGCTCTCTCTCTCTCCATCTTCACGTTGTCAGTGTATCTGGGGAGGCCTTGGCCCCAGTGAGGCCTGACAGCGCTCCCTGCGCGCCACAGGACCCGCACTGCGCGCACCTGCTTCACAGACGGAGAAACCTGAGCTGGGGAAGTCCGGTGGCAGAGCTGGGGTTTGAACTCAGACAGATCCAGTTCTGGTTGTCTTAATCATACAGCAGTAGGGGCTGGTAACCGATCCTGGGTGAACTAAAAGCCTGCTGAGTAATTGATAGTTACCTTTCAAATTCTGCCCTTGATGGGCAGGGAGGTCCCGGGAAATGGCTCGGATCGACGGCAGTGTGGGACACAGCCAGCTGTTGGCAGTGTCCAGTCTGCTGGGATCTAGACACACCCCCTCTCTGCTTTCAGCAGTCTTGACCCTTGGAAAACAGTGTCTCATTGTGTTTGGGGGTGACGCTGGGGGGTAAGGGAGTTGCCTGGGGCATTCCAGGCTACAGAACTGCCCAGTTTCCATGGAACGTCTGGGCCTAGGGCTGCACGCATGTGTTACCTCTGTTTGTCAGGCCTGGGCCGGGGCACCCGGTTGCTGGGCCTGTGGCAGAGGCAGCCTTTGACGGCGGAGCAGTGGCGCCCTCCTGGTGGGCATTTTGTGAGGTGCCTGTCAGTAAGGGCTCAGCGTGGATGCAGACCCTGGGTGTGTTTGATTCTTAGGTGTGGGCCTTTCAGATATGGACATGGGTGGAGTGCAGAGCCCTGGCTTTGGAGGGGCATGGCTCTGTCACTGTGGCTTCCTGAGGGAGCCTCTCGATGCCCTTTCTTTCAGCTTCTCAGGGATGGCTGTGTGTTGGAGAGACTGGGCCAGCCCTTGACTGGAGGGGTATGACAAAGGTCGGGAGTTACTGCTAAGGCTCTGAGCGGCCTCTTCCCGTGGACTCCTCATCCCTGGAGCTTCTTGAGGTTTCAAGGCCAGAGCTGTTGAAGGACTTCCCAGCGCCATTCTCTAGCCTTCTGTTGAGCTGTTCTGGGCTCAATGCCTTCACTGAGAAAATCAGTATCTATAGAACACGATTTTACTTTTTTAAAGTCAAGGCTTCTCTGTGTAACCATGGCTGTCCTGGAACTCACTCTGTAGACCAGGCTGGCCTCAAACTCACAGCGATCCTCCTGCCTCTGCCTCCCTAGTGCTGGGTTAAAGGGGTGTGCCATCACCACTCAAGTTTTTTTTCCTAAAGATTCATTTTATTTATGTGTTTTATGTTTATGAGTGCTTTATTCACATGTGCACCTGGATGCAAGAGGGGGCATCATTGCAAGAGGGGTTGCGAGCCACCATGTGGGTGCTGGGAATTGAACTCAGGACCCCTGGGAGAGCAGCCAGCGCTCTTAACCGCTGAGCCATCTCTCCAGCCCCCATGGTACACTTTTTGAGAACCACGCGTACAGAGCTCTTTCCCGTGGCATTTCTCTGGTACTTCCATTCAGGAACTGCCGGGCACCTTGCGTTCACTGTTGCTTCAGCCTGTTGGTCTTCTGAAGTAAGCTCTGTTCCTAGCTTCACCGCTGCCATCTTCTAGAGGAGGAAACTGAGGCGCAGAGTGAGCCCGCTGCCTGAGGTCTACAACTAGCAAGTGGCAGGGTCAGGAATCGAATCCAGCTTAGCTGACTGTAGAGTAGAAATTATTACAATTTTTTGTTTTTTTGAGACAGGGCCTCACTGCGTACCCCTGATTGTACTGGAACTCTCTATGAAGACCAGGCTGGCCTGGAACTCCCAGAGCGCATTCGGTCTCTACCTCCCAGTGGTGGGATTAAGGGGGTACACCGCCACATCCAACCTCCTAGCTTTTTTTTTTTTTTTTTTTTTTAAACTTTACAATTATAGTTCACTTTATAATCATGTTGGCTGGGCTGGCCTTCAATTCATTCTTTAGCCCAGACCGGTCTTGAATATGTAAATCTCTGGCCTCTGAGTTAGCTGGTTATAGGCCTGTGTCACAAATCCAAAAATCTCTTCTGTTTGTCCCTCCCTTCATCATCTGTCTTCCACTTCCCTGCCTTTGGTCCTTTCTTGAGGACTCTGTGCTCATGAGCAGCCGAAAGGCATCAGTGGCCCCGTCCTGCCTGTCCTACTCATCACCGGGCACCCTCGACACAGAGCCCAGGGCTCAGAGCACAGCTGCCGGAAGCTGGTGCCTCCTTCAAGGTCTCAGCAACTTTTGTCTCCTGCCCTACAGGGATGTGTTCTCTGTCTTCATTCAGGTATGAGTACTTTCCCCATTTCCA
Organism: Cricetomys ansorgei; assembly: GCA_026225945.1. Classification (NCBI taxonomy): domain Eukaryota; kingdom Metazoa; phylum Chordata; class Mammalia; order Rodentia; family Nesomyidae; genus Cricetomys; species Cricetomys ansorgei. The sequence continues at coordinate 25,840 of JAMJFZ010000884.1, forward strand.
GTGGAGAAGCTGTAGAAGGCCAAGGCGGCTTCATATAGTTCACACCTTTAACTGTAGCACTCAGGAGGCAGAGGCAGGCAGACCTCTGTGAGTTCTGGGTCAGCCTGGTCTACATAGGGAGTTCCAGGCCAGCTGGGGCTACACAGTGAGATCCTGTGTCAAAAAGAAAATGAAAATGTTAAGGAAAGGAAGAGAAGGGAGGGTGTGTGTGTGGGGAGAATTTCAAAGCTGAGAAATGTTGATTAACCAGCTCATTAAAAGGAGGGGTCGAGGTTTGTTTCCTCACCCAACACAGTCTCTATCCGCCGCCTTCCGTCCGGCCTCGGTGTACATTCATGTCCCGATGAGTCTCCCGCTGACTAATTGCCTAACCAGCGGGGCTTAGCGCTGGCTTCCCTAGGGAGGCTTTGGACACCGGGCCAGCAGCAGGCAGATGTGCGTCGGGAAGGCCTGCCATAGCCCCAGTGGCCAAGTCTTGCCTGAAGGTGGTCTTTAGTGCTCATTTCTGGTGTGGTTGTGGTATTGTGGTTTACGAGGGAGAAGATCGTCATTCTTAGTGGCATGGAAAGTAGAGTGACGTGTCATGAAGCCTGTAACTGATTATTTATTTCATTTTTGAGATGGGCCTTGCTATGTAGACCAGGCTGGACTTGGAACGTCCTGCGAGTTCCTGCCTCTGCCTCCCAGGTGCTGGTGTTAGGGGAGTGTACCACCGTATCTGCCTCCTCAAGTTAGTTTTAAATGAAACTAAAAGCAAAACAAAAATCAAAACCCTAATCAGAAAGCCACGCTGTCCCTTGGTATCTTTATAGGGATTGATTGGTTCTAGTACTTCTTTGCCCCTAGGTGCTCAAGTCCTGTGTTCATGACTTCCTGTATGCTCTTCCTAAAACATTCCTCACATTTCTTTATGTGTGCAAGTGTTTTTGCTCACATCTGTGTGTCTCACGCGTCGCATCCTACAACTGAAGTTATGGACGGTTGTGAACTGACCCGTGGGTGCTGGGTATTGAACCTGGATCTTCCGCAGGAACACCCAGTGCTCCTAACCTGTGAGTCATCCCTTCAGCCCCTACGTTTTTTTTTTTTTTTTTTTTGAAAGACGGTTTCTTGTGGCCCAGGTTGGCTTCACGCTTACTGTATAGCAGGGGACACGGTGACCTTGAACTTCTGATCCTCCTGCCTTCACCTGAGTACTGGGATCACGAGAGTATTCCCAACCCAGCTTATGCAGCGGGGGAGACCGACCCAGAACTCTGCAGCTAGGCAAGCGTTCTGCCTGCTGCTGAGCTGTGCCCCCAGGAGCTTCCTGGGAACTTTAAAACTGAAACCCTCTCAGGCTGAGGAGATGGCTCAGTGGGTAAAGCGTTGGTAAGAGAACACAGGGTCCTGAGTTTGGCTTCCCCAGCTGCCCACATGACAGAGAGTGTGGTGACCACATGGGATGTAGAGGCAGGCTGGTCCCCGGAACTCACTCGTCCGCCAGTTTAGCCAATCAGCGAGCCCCAGATTTGGTAAAGAGACCCTGTCCCCCCAAATAAGATGGAGGCTGTCTAAATGGCTCAGTGGGTAAGGGTGCTCGCCCTCAACTACAGCCTGAATTCTGTTCAGCTCAGGCCCCACATGGTGCCTGAGAACCATGAGAGTTGGAGAGAACCAACTCTCAGAAATTGTCCTCCAAACTCCACACGTGCAGTTGCTCGTCTCTGTGTAGCCCCCGCCCCCAAACAAATGGTTGATTTTAAAAAAGGGGGAGAAAGCTGGGCAGTGGTGGCGCACGCTTTTAATCCCAGCGCTTGGGAGGCAGGCGGATCTTTGTGAGTTCCAGGACAGCCAGAGTTACAACAGGGAAACCCTGTCTTAAAAAACCAAAAACCCAGAGAAATAGAAGAAGACACTGTCTGTTCCATCTCTAGTCTCTGTGGACTCCGACCCTCACACACATGAACACGTGTGTGCATACATGGTCACCTCCCACCTGGAAAGCATCTCTAGATGACTGGGAGCCTGATAGGGTGTCAGTGCTTGTGGCTGTGCTGCTGCTGAGGGAGTAAGGACAAGACAGGAGTCTGCTTACAGCTCAGCGCGGCTCGGTGTCCGTCACGCCTCCTGTTCTCTGTTGTTGAATCTGCAGATGTGGGGCCTGTGGTGCAGAGGGGGATCATATGTGGCTCCATATGTGTATGTACGAGGACATACGTGCATGAAGAAAGCATGTGCCATACATTTGCACAGAGTGTTAACACCTGAATCTGAGTGGAAGGTACGCGTTTCCACTGTTGCGGTTTTCACCGCAAGCATCTCTGCATGCTTAGCCTCGCTTGTGATAGTAGTTATTGAAAAACACCTTACTGTGGGCTCTGCGCTCTAGAGCGGGGATGCTGGCCTGAGTGACTGCAGGCGGCGGGAGGACAAGCAGGAGGTACGCCGCCAGCTGTACAGGCGGGCGCAGGGTGCACAGGATCAGAGAGGCAGCACGCTCGGTAGGTGTAGGGTCGGCTTGGGTTATTTTGGCTGGAATGACATTAATCAGACAGGGTCAGACAAGAGAGAGACGATCTTGGTTGGAGTTCAGGAGTTGTCTGGGCCAGTGGGATGCCGAACAAGGCTTTGTAAAATGCAGGAATGGATGTCTTCAGGCAGTTTGAGCCCAGGGAGCTGGTGGGGGCAGGTTGGGGTAAGGGGGGGTGGGGGCTTTTGCTGTACCTCATAAACTCTTATCTGTGTCTGGCTGACATCTTTAGTCTGTGGCACAGGGCCACGAGCTCTTACTTCAGCTCAGATCTGGCCCTTCCAGTTCTCCAGTGTTTTCAGCTCTCTCTTGCAATCTCCCTCCCCAGGTCCCACCTGAATGGCGTGCTGAGTCAAAGCTGGGCCACCTGGGCTCCAGTTTTTTGGTGGGAGAAATAGCTATAGTGTAGCACTCGTGGCCTCCTGGGTGGAGGCAGAGCTGAGGCCCCTGTGCCTAGCAGTCAGCGTCTGAGTTGTCAGCAGGCCTTCAGGAGGTGGGGTACGGTTGAGTCTGAGCTTCATGTTTGTCCATCAGCGTGGCTACTTGGAGGGGATCATGGAGGCTTCCTAATGAGGTCTGGAAGTGGTGTGTCAGGGCCGTATACTGCCCATCTGAAGAGTAGCCTGATGTGTGTTTTGTGGGGGAAGGGATGGGGCTGGAGGAAGCTTTACGTAATTCTTGGCCAGGGCTCAGGTAATTGTTTTAATGAAATGGAATGCAGCTTATTCAGAACTCGCTTGGCAGAAACAGCCATGTTCTGGTCTGTTTTCTTGTTGAGATCAGGGTTGTATTTCCAGCTGTTTTGAATCACTGGACTCAGGGTGAGCCGAGCAAGGTGGGTGGACGCCCCTGGGGCGCTCCTTCTGTAGCTCTGGGAGCGCCATTCTCATCAGGCACCAGTGTGTCTCCCGTGTAGTCGGAGACCCAACCCGTGGCCTGACCTTTGGAAAGCATGCCCTCTGCCACTGAGCTACCCTGCCCCAGGGCCCGTGTGTCTTTCTGAGTGAGCCATGGAGCCTTTGACCTAGCAACAGAGAAACCCTGCTGGAGGCAGGCCGTATAAAATGCCCAGGCAGAGCATGGAGATGCTGAGCACACAGCAGACAGGCCTTTGGGGAATGGTGTCTTTGTTTCCTCACTGCCCAGCCCACCCCCCACTGCTGAGAGCAGGTTCATTATTAGTTTTTTATTTACTGCACAAGTGTGTGCCTGCTTATCTGGGAGTACACCGTGAATATGCAGCCGCCTTTCAGAGGCCAGAAGAGGAGGTCAGATCCCTTGGAATGGAGTACAGACACCTGTGAGCCAGGACCTGAACCTGCATCCTCAGGAAGAGCAGCCAATGCTTTGAACTGCTGAGCCTCTTACTAGCCCCCTCTCACCAAAATTTTAATTTTAAAATTACATTTATCTGTTGCGCGTGCGTGTGTGTGTGCACGTGTGTGCGTGTGCATGTGTGGTGGTCAGAGGATACCTTGCAGGAATTTTCTCTCTCCTTCTACCATGTGGGGCCTGGGGATTGAACTCAGGTTGTCAAGCTTGGTGACAAGAGCCTTAGCACCTGAGCCGTCTTTGCTGCTCCCCAAATACCTTTTACTTCTCTGGCCCCGCTTTGGCCCACTGTGGCTTTGTGTTCTCAATCCATCTATCATCCCAACCTCCCCACCCCCGACCTGTCCACTGCTTTTCTCCGTTTCAGTTTTAGACACGGCCTGCGACAAATCCTACACACGCTTCCTACCTAGTAGGCATGTTTTCTCCTCTCCTTCAGCGGGACGGGCTCTTTTCCCAGCTTCCCTCCCTGGGCCCTCTGAGTGGGAGCACCTTCCAGTTCCCCTAAGAGCTCTCTGGGCTTGCTGTTGTCCCCTGTTTGCTTCCATGACCTCTTGTAGAACTTTTGTGCCGGCAACTCCCAAATTTCTGTCTCCACCCCTGACGTGGGTTCTATTGTCCTGATTCTTCCGGTTTGCAAGCCAGCAAAGACCCAGCTCACTTCCTTTTTGCTCTCTCTTGTGGAAGCCTCAGCCATTGTCTGATCTCCGTGTATTCCCCCCCCCCCATTTTCTTGGCCTGTATTTAGATTGGGCCTTTAGATTAGGAGGCAGTTAAATGAGGAAGCAAGACTGAAGCTCGCAGGAGTCAGGGGATGGGGACACACCCAGTATAGGGCAGACCTCCGTGAGGGAGCCTAATGTAGGTCTTCTGGCTTCTGGTACTCAGCCCGGCTCCTTTTGAGGTTTTTTTTTTTGGGGGGGGGGTGCTTGGGGTGAGACAGATCGATGTAGCTCAGGCTGGCTTCTGACTTGCTCTATAGCCAAGGATGAGCTTGGGTTTATAATTTCCCTACCTCTGCCTCTGAGTGCTGGATTAAAGGCATGTGCCACCACCTCCAGGCCTTAAAAAAAAAAGGACTTGTTGTCTTCTTCCTGTAGGCTCCTTGAGGACAGGGCACCTATTACCTGTCAAGCGTGTCCAGCCACCAAGTTCTGTTATGTGCTCACTGCAGCTGGACGGACACACATTTCGATGGTGGCTGATGATCAAATGGGTATGAATTCTAGATGCCCATTGTGAGTGAGTCTGGACCTCCAGCAACCACTTCCTCCTCTGGAGAGACCGAGTGAGGTTTGGGCTGCTGAGGCTACCGTTGCTGCAGATGGAAGCCAGGCTTCCCAGGCTTACATGGGTCGGTACTGCTTCTGCTGGTACTCCAGCAGGTGACTGTTCGCCCCGAGCCTCTGCTCTCACATCCAGGAAACAGGCAGTTTTCTGGAGACGGCATCTTATCTCCATTGCTAGATGTATTCCTAATTTTTTAGAAGTGTGTGAATATTTGCCTGCCCATCTGTGTGTGCGTCATTCCTGCAGAGGCCGGAAGGGGGCACTGGTTGCCTGGAACTGGAGTTACAGATGGTTGTGAGCTGTTTATGGATGCTAGGAATCGATCGCTCCCTGGTCCTCTGGAAGAGCAATCAGTATTCTTAACTGCTGAGCCATCTCTTCAGCACCTATTTTTTGTTTCTTGAGACAGGGTCTTGCTGTGTAGTTATGGTTGGCCTTAAGCCCCGAGCAGTCCACCCGGTGTTACTGGGATACTCTACCATACCTGGCTTAGAACACTCGAGTGTTTGGTTAGGGACAGTGATTACCATTGGGTCTTGAAGTCTTCTAGAGTAGCCTTTCCCCTGGGCTTGTCTCTTCCGTTGCCCTCGGTGTTTAAGCCTCCACACACATCCGTGCCTTGGCAGTGGGCATCAGCACATCTGTGCCTGCTGGGCTGTTCAGCTACCTGGGGAATCTGATTCTGGTTCCCGAAGAGAACGTAGCCTGGCCACTTCATGGCATCGTGGGGCTCTGCCATGGAGGAGCAATGGTCTTATTTCAGTGCCGGTGACATTTTGGTAGCTTTGAGGGGAAAGTGAGGGGGAAGAAGGTCGTTCCCTGGCTTGGCTTGTACTAGTCACAGTGAGGTCAGCCTTGGACTGTTGACGATGCACTGTGACAGCCGCGAAGCCTCCCAGAGTGAGTGGCTGCTGAGGCTCCTCTAGCAGTAGGGAAAGGGAAAGTTAAGCTGGCTGTGATCGGATATGCCCACTATCCTAGCATCTGGGTAGCTGAGGCAGAAGGATTGCCAAGAGTCCCAGGCCAGCCTGGGACACAGAATGAGACTTCGTATCACAAAACAAAACGAATGAGGGGCTGGAGAGATGGCTGAGTGGTTTAGAGCACTTGTTGCTCTTGCAGAGGACTAGGGTTCGGTTCCCAGAACCCTCACGGTGGCTCACAACTCCGTAATTCCAGTTCCGGGGCGCCCGGCGTCCTCTTCTGGCCTCCATGGGCACCAGGCATGCGTCTAGTGCATATACATGCATGCAGGCAATACTCATACAAAGAAAATGAAGTAAATCTGAAAAAAGAGAAGGAAACAAGAAAGGGAGAGCTGTGCTGTCGTTCTTCTGGTGGGCAACTGCAAGGGCCCTGGGTAGGTGGGCACAGCCCCAGGTAGGTGGGCACAGCCCCGGGCGGGGGGCACAGCCCTGGCCCAGTGGCCACATCCTCTCGGGGGCAGTTTACCTTTCTGGGGCTGCCCTGTGCTCTGTTGAGGTTTGGAGTGGAGCAGCATCCTGAGCAGGCTTTTCCTGTCAGTTTCCAGGAGCTTTCCTCTTCCTTGGGTGGGGATGGGAGTGTCCGGTGGCCCACACTCTTTCCTGAGTCCGCCTGGCTCGTCGGCTGGTCATGGTGCCTTCTCATCCTGGATGAGCTCTGGGCAGCTGGGTTGGTTGGGGGCTGGTGCGAAGGAGCCACTGTGGTCTGTGGACTGGTGTACTCGCGTGAGTACAGCAAATCCTGAGCATAGGGAGAGCCTGAGCTCTCTTGGTGGCGTGCTACCTGTCCTGGAAGTTCTCTGCCTCCCCACCCCAACCCTCCAGAGTGGATGTGTGGTGTCTTCATCCCCCTGAGCATCAGCCTTGCTATCTGTTTGGGCTGAGGCAGCTGCTGGGCAATTGGTGGCCTCTCTCCCTGTCCTACTACCTCGGAAGGCCTCTGTTGCTGGGTCCTGAGCCGTCCAAGAATCCCTGACCCTCCCCTCTCTCTCTAGAAGTCAGCATGGGAAGTCAGTCTGCTGGAGGGGTGAAGCGGGAAACAAGCCAGCCTCACCTGGAGGTGGTTGTCATGGCTTCCTGTGGTCACTTGTGGTCATCGGTTTCCAAACATTCTGTTTGTGCCCCTAGAGCAGAAACGTTGACCCGGAGGCAGCTTGGCTGTTCTCTGCAGAGCGTGGGGCCACAGTCAAGGTTCATCCGCCCACAAGGGCACTGGGTTTGCTGTCTCTGGCTGTGGCGGGCATGGCGGGTGACTGACTGAGCGCCGTCCTGTGCTAGCTCTGTGCATTCTTCCTCTCCCTGCTTTGACTGCCTGGGAGGTTTTCCCTGAGCGCTCTGTCAGTTGGATGTTGACAGCTCCTCTGCTTCCAGAACAGTCTTAGGGAGCCTCCACGGTCACCTCCTTCAGTTGGAGCTGCTTAATTAGTGCCTGTGTATGGGTTGGGCTTCAGGAGGGGCTGTGTGGGGTGGTCCTTCAGTTTCTGTTTTTGAGACAGGATCTTTGTGTATCCCAGGAGGGCCTTGAATTTACTGTGTAGCCAGGGATGACGCTGAACTTCCGATCCTCCTGCCTCCACTATCCCGCTCAGTTTGTGCGGTGCTGGGGTTGAACTCACGTTTCACGCATGCTAGGCGAGCACTTTACCATCTGAGCTATGTCCTCCGATGTCTTGGAACTTTTGAAATGTTTGAAAATAAAAATGTAAAGGCCTTTGAAAATGAGTTACCAGGGCCAGCCCTTTCGTTTTGTGGGTGACATACTGCCTTAGCAGGGCCTGTGCTTCCTCTTCTCCACATGTCTGACAGCCGCCTCACGTCCCCCGTGGCTCTCTGTGTGCTGCACTGCTTTTTAGTTTCTCTGTGAAAGAAGACTCGTGTTCACTGTGGAGGAGGAGTGTGGGAGTCCAGGAGTCTGCGTCTATGAGTACTGTACACAAGGGCTCCTGTTTACCATGGCCAAGAGGTGGCAACTGCTGCCAGTAGTTTGGGGTGTAACTTTTCCAATCATTCTCTATAGATTTAAAAAATAGACTAATGCATACCAGACACATCTTTCGTTTCTGTTTACTCATTTATTTTGACAGGGTCTTATTTATCACAGGGTGGCCTAGAGCTTGCAATGTAGCCAAGGGTAACCTTGAACCTCTGATCCTCCTCCCTCCTCCCCCTAAGTGCTGGGATTATGGACTTGTGCCACCACAGCAGGTTCATGTTGTTTCCTTTCTCCTGACCCTGGCATCACAGGTGCTGAGCTGGTGCCGGGGACCCCCTAGCCTCTGTGTACTGGGACCTGGTGCCAGGGACCCCCTAGCCCCTGTGTCCTTACTGTGCTTGGACCTGGTGCTGGGGACACCTTAGCCCTTATGAGCTTGCTAAGCAATCACTCTGTGACTGAGCTAAATCTTCAGCCACACTTTTGGTCCATCTTTCTTTCTTCCTTCTTTCCTTTCCTTTCTCTCTCTCTCTCTCTCTCTCTCTCTGTCTTTCTTGACAGGGTCTCTTTGTAACTCCATCTGACCTGGAACTTGTTCTGTAGACCAGGCTGACCTTGAACTCACAACAGAGTTCTGCCTGCCTCCTCCTGAGAGCTGGGGTGGTTCTTAACCCAGGTGAAATACACATAGTATAAAACCAACCATTTCCGTAAGTCCAGCTGCATCCGGTGTATTCACAGTTTTGCTCTTCCCAACATTCCTATGTAAAGGAGCTCCCACAGTGGTGAGCGTCGGATCTCCTTACGGCGTCCCCTGGGCTGCTGCCAGCTGTTACAGATTGGCCCATTTTGGACATTCATATAAACGTAATACTATAGCATGTTTTTGAGATTCATCCAAGTTGCAGGAAGCATCAGTACTAATTCATTTTTATGGCCAAATGATATTCCATTGTATGTTTATGTCATATTTGTTTATCCGTTCGTCATTGGTAGACCATGGGTTGGGCTCTCTCTTGGCTACTAAGAATGATGCGGATGAGGCTTTTTTTTTATTTTAGAGATGGAGTCTCCGCATAGTCCTGGCTGTCTAAGAGCTCACTATGTGGACCAGGCTGGCCTTGAACTCACAGAGATCCGCCTGGCCCTGTCTTCTCAGGCTGCGATCGAAGGAATGGGCCATCACCCCCATCACATTAATAGGTTTTTAAAATAAGCGTTCTGGTTACGCTGGCCTCTGACTCCCGCTTACGAGGGAGATACAAGGTGTGGGCGGTGTTGGGAGAGGACGTCGGTTGTGAGTACACATCTATTGTGTGTGTGAAAGTCCTCTGTGGTGCCACACGGAGCTTGTCCGGCAATGCCGCCGTTGAGGAAGTGGCCTGTAGCTATGGGGAGGGGGCAGTGTGTGTGTGGCTGAACCAGGTTATGAGGTTAGGAAAGACCAGGATGCAGGAGGGTGAAGTGTGAACAACTGTGCTACCCTTAGGGGTTGTGCCAAGGGGAGGGGCATTTCTGCAGTGTATGTGTGTGTGTGAGTGTGTGTGAAGTGTGTGTGAAGTGTGTGAGTGTGTCAGTGTGTGTGTCTGAGTGTGAGTGTGTATATGTATATATGTGCACGTGTGAATGATGAGTGTGTTGAGTGTGTGTGTGAGTGACTGTGTATGAGTGGGCGTGTGTATATGTGTGTGAGTGTGTGTGAGTGTGTGGCTGAGTGTGTGTGTCCGTCCCGTGCTTCAGTGAGGAAGGCACGGCCCTGTGCCTCGGACTGACAGCAGCCTGCTGGTCCTGTCTTCTTGCCAGCTCTTGAGTTACTTTCCTCTGGCTTCCTTGTGAAGGGCTCTTCCTCAGTTACTAAGCTTTCTTTCTCTTTCCCTTTCAGTCCTGTCAGTTTTCGCTTCCTCTGCTTGAGTGCCTGTTACCGGCCGACACACATTCAGGATGCTCACTTCTTCAAGACGACACCTTTCATAATCACAAACGTCCTTTTGCTCTGGAGTCCTGCCTTGTGTGGCCACAGAAGCCCTTTCTTGTCGTCGTTTTGAGATGGGGTTTCTCTTAGAGCACTTCTGAACTCCCTACCCCCCTTCTTTTGCTGTTGAGTTTAACAACACAGTGCAGGGAGCACCTGCAGCGGTGGCCTCCGCCTGGAGGCCTGGCTCTGCGCGGATGGACATAGTGTGTTCCACGGCCCTGAGGACCAGGTCAGGGCCTTGGTTGCAGCTCCCCATCTGGAAGCACTCCCGCACCTTGCAGTCTCCCCCCCCAGGAAGACTTTTTTCTTCCACACTGGACCTTGAACTTGAGAGGCTTTTCTCTTAAGTCTCTGAGCAGGTGAACCCACACCTTCTCCAGGGTTTTGCACAGTGGCTCACGAAGACATTTTCACTGGGTGAACTGCCACCCTGTGCCGTGCTAGATTTCAAACCTGGGTTGCAGCATGGCTCCCTGAATGACCTGTTCCGGGCAGCAGTGAGTGAGTACAGTCAGGAGCAGGCAGAGGCGGTCCGGAGCGCTGTGGCAGCTGCCACTGTGTCTCAAGGGTCACTGTAGCTTTTTCTTTTGAAAAGACGGTCTCCCCGTGTTGCTCAGACTGGCCTTGGAGTCTTCGGCTCAAGGGACCTTCTGTATCAGTCTCTCAAATGTCAGAGGTGGGTGCAGGCCATGCCAATTGCACTTTGACTTTCTGGAGGGAGGGGCAGTGCTCTGTGCCACTGAGCTATACTCTGACCGTTGACCTTTCTAGCATTGTTTTCATGACGTATCTCCCGTAGCTTTTGAATCTGCTTTTATATTCAGGAGTTTGTTTCTTACAGCCAGCATAATTAAAATCTCATTTTATTTAGTCTGACAGCATCTATCTTTAATTAGGCCTGTAGGCTTTAACACAGAATGACTGTCAGTGTGGCCAGTGTCTCTTGTCCTTTCTCAGGCCATCTGCTCTCTCTCTTTTCTGCCTTTGGGAGTTATTTTTAGGATTCTATTTTCTCTCATCTTATTTAGCTAGAATTCATTCGTTTACTATTTTAATAGTTTGCAGGTTTAACTTACTGATTGCTTGCTTTCAAACCGTATTTTACTATTCATGTTTATTTTACTCTTATTGGAGTAAATTTCCGTTTTTCCTCCTGTACGTTTTGTTGTCGTAATTCTACCCCTGCATAAATTATAAAATGCACACAGTGTTGTTTGCCTTTTAAGTTTTCCTTTTTTAAGATTTATTTACGTATGCATGCTCTATTTGCACATACACTTGCATACCAGTAGGGGGCACCAGACCCTATTATAGAGGATTGTGCGCCACTATGTGGTTGCTGGGAATTGAACTCAGGACCTCTGGAAAAGCAGCCAGTACTCTTAACTGCTGCGCCTTCTCTGCAGCCCTGCCTTTTTAAATTTGTTCTCAATTGCCAGATGGTGGTGGCGCACACCTTTAATCCCAGCACTTGGGTGGCAGAGGCAGGTGAATCTCTGAATTCTAGGCCACCCTGGTCTTCAGAGTGAGTTCGAGGACAGCCAGAGTTACACAGTTACACAGTGATACAACAAACAAAAGACAACAAGACCAAGAAGCCTGGAGGGGACCGCAGGATAAGAGCTGGCTGGGCGTGTACTTTGGTGGCAGTGTGTGCTCAGCGGTCATGAAACCCTGGGCTCAGTCCTTAGTACCAAGAGCAAATAAGCAACAACAGCATTCTAGGGGGTTTAACACGGATGTGAGAGCGAGCTTTCTCTCTGTTTCCTTTCCTGTTTCTCTTCCCTTCCTCCCTGGCCAGTGTCCTCACCACAGTGCTCCGCCGAGCCCCCTCACTGGCCTTTGTCGTTCACCTCCTCTTGGGGCAGGCATAATAGTCAGCGGCACTGTCAGACTGGGCTGCAGGGCCTGTGGTGGACGCCACTCACACGGTCCAGCAGTGCCTGTCCACAAGTGCAGTCCTGTGTGTCTGGTCTCTGTTCTACAGGGAAAGGTGTGACCAACTCCTCCGGACTCTGGGGCTGCTGCCCACTGCACCCCTCCCCTTCCTCAGCTCCAGGCCAACGTGCTGCCTGGAGGCGGCCTGACCCTGCCTTTGCCTGCATTCCTGAGCAGTGAGCTCCCCTCCTGCACTCTGAAGGAATTCAGTCCGGCCACACAGCGAGCAGAGACCTGAAGTGCCCACCAGGGGCTGTGCTCCAGCCACAAAGTCCTGTGGAGTGTTCCTTTGCTTGCTTTTCTTTTCTTTTTTTTTTTTTTGTTTCTTTTTCTTCCTCTTTTTTTAGAGTTAGGGTTAGTGTGGTTGGAGGGAGGAGGTGGTAACTGGGTCATAGTGGGTGGAGCATTTCCTAGTGTCGCTCTCCCACTCTGCCTTGTGCCCACAGAGGACCAGGAGGCCACAGGAGCTGAGAGGCAGGTCTCGGGGACGGCTGGGCCAGGCCGTCACATCATTTCTTCTGTGGCTCACTGAGCATCTATCTGCTGGGCTCTGTTCAGTGCTCAGAGAGGAATGAGCTGTTCGGGGCAGTGGGATGTTGACAGATAGTCCCTACTAGCTTGACATGTGCCATCATCAGGGAAGAGCACAATGCTTTGGGAGTGCAGAGGGGAGGGGCCTTACACTCCGAGCACAGCGTGAGGTCAAAGAGGGAATGGTACTTTATACTCTTTTTGTTGAAGTTTATTTTACTTAGAACCTGGACATTCAGAGGAGGTAGGTTGCCTTGGGGCGGCGATGTGTAGACGGACATGGGCGTTTAGAAAGGCTTTCCTTCAGGAGATGTTCTAGGGTACTGTCTGTGAGCTTCTCACAGAGGAGGTCCCCAGCATTAAAACCAGCAGTCCCTGTTCCATTGCGTGGACAAGGCGAACTCTTTTAAAACATGTGTGGCAGAAGAGGAAAACAGAGGGGGTTGGAGAGATGACTCAGAGGTTAAGAGCACTGGCTGTTCTTCTAGAGGACCCAGGTTCTATTCCCAACACCCGTATTTAAAAAAAAGAAAGAAAGAAAAAGAAAAAACAGAAGTGTGTGAATTTCAGTGGATAAGATAAGATTTAACCTGGTAAAGAGGTTTGGAGCTGGTCTGTTGAGGGGAATGGCAGATGCAGAGGCCTGGAGGGAGGAGGCACATGTATGTACATGTCTGTGCACATGTTGAAGTCATCATTTGCTATTTGGTACCCTACCTCCTAATAATTGGGTCTTTCAAACGAGTCAAACAGCCTGAATCACAAGGTTGAGGACACTGGTCAGTCTGCGCCTCCTCCATAGGGTGACCTTTAGGGGCAGCTGAGCTGAGGCTGGGCATGGCTGTCTCATCCAGTGAGATGCTAGGTGTAAACTCTGTAGCTTCAGCTGTGTCTGACTCCCTGGCCAGCTCTGAAGGGTGCCTGCATGAGGCAGAAGCCTGAGACTGCATCGTGAAAGGGTCCCGGGGTCAGCCTCAAGCTTGTGGAGCAGCAAGGACCGGCTCCCTGGTAACGCGCTTCACTGAGCCCTTCTTCCTGGAAGAGAGCTATTGTACGTGGAGCTGGCTGCGTGGACTGCTGAGACTGCCCTCAGCAGGTGGGAGCAGGCAGAGGGAGGGAGCCCTGTGCTCCTGTGCACACTGAGAATCTCTGGAGCCAGGCACATGCGGCCTCGGAGTTTTCCAAGGCCGGGCAGTAGAATGGCCTGTTTTCAGCAGGGGGGTACTGGAGTTAGGGCACCGTATCATTTTCCAATCCATGGCTTCCCAGGCCCCGAGAGATTCCTAGCCTTGGCTAGTGAAGGAAAGGCCTTTGCTCCACCGGACCTCTTCCCCTTCCGTGTCTCATCCTGTGTCCCTGCTATAGTTTGATCTCCTCTGATCCTTGCCACCTTGCTCTGACCCCTCCCACAGACCTGCTTCCGCCTATCTCCCCAGTCTCAGCTGTGGCTCCTCTGCCACCCCGCAGGACACACGTGTGGCAGACATCCTCCCTCCTCCACATCCACTCAGTGTCCAGGTCTTGGTGATTTTTTCCCTTGTGTCTTTTAGAGCATTGCAACTTCTGTTCTTCCTCCCCCCATCCTGCCCGCACACCGGCTGAGCTATCTGAAAGGCAGGCCTGGTCCTGTGTTCCCCTGCCAACCACTATCTGTGGCAGCCCATGGAAGTCCAGACTCCCTGCAGGCCCAGGCTTCAGCCCCCATGCCAAGCTGGGACTTGCACCCTGAGCTCCGTTCTGTCCTGGCACTTGCCCAGGTTTTCTTACCTCTACCTGGAATCCTCTCCTGGCCTCTGCTGACCCTCTGTTCCTTCCTCCTTATAACAGGCTCCTACTAGTCAGTGCTCTCTGGGGCCGACCCCGTGTCTTTGTCCTTCCTGTGCTCAGCAGGAAGGTACGGGAGGCACCGACTGAGCACTGGGGTATTAGGATATCAGGGCATCGAGGCTGCCTCCCTGAGGGATGGACAGACCTAGAGCAGGTAAGCCAGTACAGATGGCTCTGTCTGGAGACCAGTGTGAAGGGTCTGTTTTGTGCCCTGTGACAGGAAGTAGCTGTTGGGGTGTGTGCATGCCCCATTCCAAAAACTCCATCCCTCGAGGCTGACATAAAGATGGACAGCTTTCGCCCCAAGCACCACACTTGTCTTCACTGTCAGCCCTGACTCGGGCCAGTGGTTTCCCTTTTATCGATTCTCATCTCCTTTGCACTGTGACTATTGGGAGCCTTCCCCCCAGAGTATTGTGGTAGGGACCCATATACGATGTGGTTTACAGACCTCCTGGAGGTCATTCCTGGGTGTCAGTTGCTAGAGTAAAAACCATCTTCCTTTCTGGGGTTTGGAGGAGGATCTGCATCCTTTCTCTAGAGGGGCAAAACAGGGGATGGGCAGCCCTTTTGCCCAGGATGGGAGCTGAGCTGCATCAGTAGGAGGGTCGGGGGTCGGTGTCAGGGGTCGGGGTCAGGCGGAGGCCACACTCAGCAGGAGGACACCTATCTTGCCAGGTGCCCAGGGCCTCTGGAGTGAGTCCCAAGCAAGCTGTGTCTTGATGTCCCTCAAAGGCTGAACTTTGGAGTCAGGAGTTGCAGGGCTTAGTTAGACCTTTCTTGGTGCCAGCGTTGTTGGAAGAGGATGTCTGGGGAGCACATTGGGCTGGGAGGCTGGCCTTGGACCAGACGCCCAGGGGACCAGAGCACCTTTCTTCCTGTTGGTCATGCGCACTGAGCTTCCACATCCTGAGCTCTGGGCTCTCAGATGTTGTACTTGGTGATCCTTTGAATTTGAGAATGGCTTTACAGTCAGGGAGAGAGACTGGAGTTTTAATTGGGTCTTACAAACTTTAGACCCATGTCCCCTTCTCCCAGACAAGATCTTATGTAGCCCAGGCTGGCCTTGCACTCTTAGTCTTTCCGGTTTTACCTCTCAAACTCTGGGACTATAGGCATGAGCCACAATGTCCTGCTAAGATCTTTTTGAGAGAGACCAGTGTTCTGCTCCTGGTGTCTTAACAAACAGAGCTGGTAACAGTGTGGAGAGCCCCACCATCCAGCTGACAGCTTTCCGAGAGCCTTCTCTGCTGCCCTTGCAGTACTGGACATTCTCTCACACCGGCTCGGGTGGGGCAGTCAGGGGTGTCAGCTTTGTGGGTGGGCAGCTATCCAGCTCCCACCCGCCACCTGGCATCACCTAGTGAGACTGGCAGCAAGTCTTTGTAAGGACTGTGTGCTGTAACACGTGTGTGTGCGTGTGTGTTGGTGGTGTATGTGTAGATGTCAGGACAACTTGAGGGAATTGGTTCTCCGACCATGTGGGTCCCAAGGACTGAGCTCAAGCTGTCGGGCTCAGCAGCAGGCTTTCTTTTCATACTCTGGCATCTCATCCGTCCTGCGCTCTGGCAGCCGGGTCTGGTCTATGTTCATGGTCTTTATTGTTCCATCAGATGGCTTGATAAGACTTGAGGATCTGCGGGTGTTGGGACCACCAGTCAGATGGTTTGATAAGGCTCGAGGTCTGTGGGTGTCTTGAGGGTCTGAGGTGCAGGACCACCAGTACGCCCACTCGCACACAAGGGCACTGAGCTCAGGGGTGCCATGCCATATATATACACACACACACACACATATATATGTATATATATACATATATAGGTATATATACATATATATAGGTATATATAGGTATACACACACACATACACACACACACACACACACACACATATATATATACACATACACACACATATCCCTGGCTGTCTTGAAACTTGTTCTTGGTGGCTGGCCTCAAACTCACCTCTGCCTCCTCCTGATTGCTGGAACTGTACCTGGTGTGTGTGTGTGTGTGTGTGTGTGTGTGTGTGTGTGTGTGTGTGTGTGTAGGAGTGGTAGGAGTGTTTGTATGTTGTGGCACATACGTGGCCTCTCCTTCCGTCACGTGGTTCGAGGGATTGAACTCAGGTTATCAGGCTTAGTGGCAAGCTCCACTCCGGCTTGCTGGCCCTGTCTGTGTTTCTTAAGCACAAACACACCTATGCAGTGATTCACTTGACGGCTTTAGACTGGGGGGTCTCTGCCTCCCCTTACTCTGCTTCTGAACCTGGCTCTGCTACCTCCAGAATCTCCTGTAGAAGGAAGAGAATCAGAGCTCACTGCTGAAAGAGATCTTGGAAGTCTGTCTGGCTAACCAGTGGCCACGTGTAGTTCCCGGTCCTCCAAAAGATAGGAAGAAGGCCCACAGAGGTGAGGGGTCATGGAGTAGAGTGTCAAGGACAAATGCACAACTCTGGAGCCTGTGATGTTGAGTTAGAGCAGTCTGGACTCAGGCCTTGCATCTGCCCAGCGCACTCCGGGTCTCCAGGCTCTGCTGAGCTCCCTCTCCTCCCCACCCCCACACGCCCTGTGCTGCCCTGGCTCTCAGGATCGCAGTTACTGGTGTTGTCTTTTTCATTTTTTATTAGCATGTGTTACACATGCACAACAATGCTTCATCATGACATTTCATGCGTGTGTATAGTGTCTTATATTTACCCTCCATTGCTCCCTTTGGCCCATCCCACTGATCTCCCCCCTTGTACTGTTTATTGTTTTTTTTTTTTTATTCTCTTGGTGAGCTATGAGTTCTGTTAGTGTTGCTTATAAGAGCAGGGGTAGGAGATTATTTACTGGCGCACGGGCACTTTATCAGTGGCCTGTAGGTTCTCATGGGAGTGTGGGGCCCCTCCCCTTCCCCCTCCCACAGTGACTTTTTGCAGAGGACACGGGTACTGTGCCAATGTTGTGGTGGTTCCTTGTGTCTGGGTTTGAAATTTGCCCTCGTGTGGAATGGGAACTCTTGCTTACGGTCAGGGAGTCGGCCCACTTTTACCTCAGCGCCGACTTCATCCAGGTATATCTCAAGAAACCGAGTGGGCCCTCTGCCAAGAAATAACCCCACAGAGGCAGGTATCACAGTTTTGGGGTACAACATGGAGGAGAGGATAGAATGCCCCTCCCACGCCCTTTATGAATTACAGACAGGTCAGTAGTGGTTCAGGTGATGGATCAGCTCGCTGACTTCTCTGGTGACCATTTCCTGTCTAGACACTGAGATTGGCAGGAAAAATGGTAGCCCTGCCTGGCTGACAGTTGTGTTCCAACAGAGGTCACCTATTCACACAGGTGTCCCATTCGTCCTTGGGGAAGTTTACCCAGGAGTGTCCTAGACAGCCATGCTCCATACCTGGCACAGAGCGGGAGCGGTAAGGCGCCCTAGTTTTATTCCAGCCTGGCCCGCCCCAGGGGAGTTGTCTCTTCTACACTGCATCCTGGAGCGCACGCTGCAGAACCTAGAACCCGGGATGAGGTGATGCGAACAGTACCTGGACAGTCTGTCACCCAAACCTCCCTTCAGAATGTGGCTTCTTTTAGAAGCCTGGCTCCATAGTTCAAAATCCAACTTCCAAACAAGCTCTTGGAATGCTCCCTGTGTGTGCATTGGGGACTTCCTGTGTGATATTTCTGGGCATCACAACCAAGCTGCTGTTGCCATCTGTCCCCATCCTGCTGGGCTGGGTTCCCTGAGCTCCAGACTGTCTCCTGCAATAAAGTCCAAACTGGGGATTTGGTGGGTCCCCTCCTGCTCTGCCCCCATTGGTCTCCTGGGGTAGCTAGCTGGGAGGGTAGGCTGGCTGAGCCATGCCAGGCAGGAACCTTGGATACCCCTCTGCCTCTGAGCTCATGTAGACTTCTCCAGTCAGCCACCCAAGAGGACGGGCATCTGCTTGGCTAGAGGCCTCAGCTCTGGGGTTGGTGGGCTTCTTGCAGGCTGGTCACACGGCCTTATGTTGGCTGTGTTCTACTTCACCCTCCCCTGCCTCCTGTTGCCCTTCCATGTGAGCCCTGGTGGCCACACAGAGCCCAGAGGCCCCCGGACACATTGGGTTTCAGGAAAGCATGTTTTCTGTTTTCCCCTGTTGCGGTTTCCCGGTATGACTTTGCAGCCACCATCTGCTTCCTCCTGGTACAGGAAGAGGCAGATTTCCCACTGTGAGAATGGGAAGGATCTTCCCTTCTGGTGAGGTCTGCCTTACCCCTTCAGGACACGGGCTGGAGGGTCCTTCCTTTGTATCTTCCCCCCAGGGCCCCTTGCTGAGTTGGCCAGTGGTCACCTGTGAGCAAGTGTGGAGTGTTCGTGGGCAGGGCCCTGGGGTGGAACTGAGTGCTTCTGTGCAGGGGACGGGCCCCTTTTCAGGAGGTGCCAACTGGTGACCCCAGCTGTCATGGGGTCCTGGCATTTCCTGGAGCTCTGAGCTCAGCAGATGGCTTCCTAAAATTGTGAGACTGGGGAGACCCACGGCTAGACAGTGTCCGTGCTTCCAGGCAGTGAAAGTGTCGCTGAGGGTTGGCGTGGAGTGGCGTGGGCAGCTGGCCAGCTTCTTCCCATACCCCCTCTTTTCTTAGAACTCCTGGCCACCCGAGATGGCTTTTCAACTCAAGTTCTGCCGCCAAGGGTGTGTCTGGGGCTCTGTGTGCTTCATACTCTCTCTCATTCAGTGCTGGAACACACTGTGGATGAGACTGACTGTCAGGGGGTCATCTTGAACCCACTTCAGTTGGTTTTCTCAAAGTAAAAGGAGATCAGTTACACATGTCGATATCTGATGCGTGCTGGCCACGGATGGGTGGTGGTGCACCTCATGATTGATTGCACATCAGGCTAGAGGCTATGGGCCAAGGATAGTTTGTGGCTGACTCCTCTGTTACCCTAGCACGCTGGTGCCCTTGACCTGGGGCAGATGGTAACGCATTTACAGAGGGCAAACCTGGAACTGCCTGGTTTTTTTTTTTGGTCTGTTTATTTAACAATTTTTTTGCGTGTTTGTGTCTAGGAGAAGCAAGTGCGTGGGTGAGATGCTTGGCAGGCCACTGGGGTAGTCCAGGTTGGCACTGTGGCCTGGGAGTTCAAGCCAGTCCTGCCTCGTCCTTACTTGACTGATTTGGTGCATATAGGAGAGCCCATCTGCCTGCCTATTGGCTGGTCATGCTGCCTCCGTGAGGCTGCAGAGCTGTGCCTGGGGTAACCTTGCTTTGCTTGTCGTTCCTCAGACGGGAGCTCTGCGGTATGATTAGAGGCTGGGAGGAAAGCACTTGTGCAGGTTGACCTGGTATACAATAGATTAGGGTGGAACATGGAACCTTCCAGAAGGTAAGGGTGGGTAGGCAGTGGTAGCCCTGTACCCCAGTGGCCTGCCTTTGCCTTCTTGGTTCCTCCAGGGGCTGCAGAGGTCAGACACTGGGCCTCAGCCTCCAGGCCGTGAGGCTCAGTAGGTGCTCTGGAAGGGATTTCTCCTTCCTGAGCAGCTGTTCCCCCATGCAGCCCTATCTTTGTTACCTCCTGGCACTCTGCACTCTCCCTGTGACGGGCCTTGTTTCTCTAGGGTCTTTGGTAGAGCGTAGGCAGCTCCAGGTTCAAAGTCCCCGTGCTCTCAGGCCCATCCACAGTGGAGACTGGGAGTGGGGGTGTGTGGGAGCGCTGAAGCCCCACAGCGCCTCTGTTGCCTCTGCTGGGAAGGAGTTGGAGACTGCTGGGCTCAGCTGATGTCCTCTAAGGAGGACTTGGAATGAACCCCAGGCAAGAGGGGTGAGGTCAGTGGTTTGCTCAGCAAGAAGGCCGGAGTTAGTGACGACCTGTCACAGCTCCCAGGATCCCTGGCTGCAGTCCCTGGCCTCAGCTCCTTCCCAGCCTGTTCCAGGGGACATGAAAATCAGTGACGCGGGGTTATTTATTGTGCGCTTCCTCTGTGTGAGAGTGGGAGGCACACATTTTATCACCAACCACCATGAGGGCTTTCTCCATGCTTCTCCGCCCGTTACTCACAGTGAGTCTGTGAGGCGTCTGAGCAAGCGGAAGCTTGCAGCCTCCTAGTAAATTCTCAGCAGGCTGATGAGCAGCGGATTCGAAGTCATCCACTTTTCTACTGGGAAGGCTGTTGTTTCCACTGTAGCACGGTGCCCTGAGGGTGGCTTACCAGAGGGGGTACAAAGAGCTAAGTGACTGTCCTAACGTGCCCCCCCCCAGAGCGGCCAAATCTGTGGTATGCACAGGGTGGCTTTATGTGTGGACAGTGGGGGCTTTGTGGCGCTGCGTAAAACTGTGCACTGAAGTCCTCAGGTGCGTGAGCAAGACTTGGGGAAGGCTCTTGGGTTTCCATTGCCTCTAGAGTGCAGCCTTGCCTGTCCCAGGAGTAATTTAAACTTCTCACTTCTGTGTAAATCTGGTCCTCAGAAGGCTTTCTGAGTTTTTCCTAAGGTTTCCTGGGCTCCTGTCTTCCTTTGTCTACCGGAGTTGTGAGCACCCAGGTAACAGCAGATGGAGGAGAGAGAAGTTTGGGCCGCATTTTATATTGTTAGTAGAGAGGGGGGCACAGCTGGGGAAGGAAGAGAGCGCCCAGTCTTGTTAGAGAGGAAGGTTGCGATGTAGGCCCAGCAGGGAGTGACAGGTGGCTTGGCTCCTTGTCCTGAGAGGCTCAAGACGGGTGTGAACTCCAGGGGTTCTGCCCTTGTACACGCAAGGCAGAGCAGGCCATTGGTAGGAGTGTGTCTGTGGGTTATACTTGAAGGTTCAGAAGTATTTGGGGCCAGAAACACAGCTGGTATATTTAGTTCTTGCATTTGTGAGGCCTGAAATCCAGCACTGGAAAAAAAAAAAAAAAAAGAGGAGAAAAATGAATTTAGAATGACATCTATTGGAGCTGGAGAGAGCTCAGGGGTTGAGTATGTACTGCTCTTGTGGAGGACCTGAGCCACCTGCAGCCCCAGGGGTATCTGACACCCTCTGAGGGGCCCTGAGGCACTTACACACACACACACACACACACACACACACACACTCGCACACACACTCGCACACAGACACACAGACACAATAAATCTTTTCTCAACGTCTAGTGGCAGGTGAGACAGCTTAGCAGGTAAAGACGCTTGTGACCAAGCCTGGATAGTGACTCTGCAAGGTGTCCTCTGGCTTTTTGTGTGTGTGTGTGTGCGTGTGCACATGCGCACGCGCCCGCGCACACACACACAGTGTAACAGACAGTTAAAAATGTTCATTATGTGTGTGATATTTGCATACAGGAATGTACGTCCACTGTGTGCATGTGTGGTACCTGAGGATGCCAGAAGAGGGACTCAGTCCCCAGGACTGCAGCTATTGGTGGATGGAAGCCCACGTGGGTGCTGGGAACCAAACCCAGGCCCTCTGCAAAAGCAGCACGCACTCTTAACTGCTGAGCTGTCTCTGCAACCCTTATTACACTGGTGTAATAGGCATGATGGTTCATGCTTGTAATCCCAGACACTGAGTCAGGCTTGAAAGCTGATGCCAGCCCAAGTAATATAGTGAAACACTATCTCTGGACAAAAAAGCAAAACAAACATGTCTACAGGAAGGGGTGCACAGGACACATGCACTGTCCCGCTTTGTGTAGGAGCGAGCATCTGAGGACCCTGCCGCAACTGCCCCTTTCTCAGCACACACTCCGGCCCTTCTGTGAGAGGCCAGAGAAGGTGTTTGTGCTTGGGGAGCAGGAGCAGGGAGGCAGTTCCTACTCGGTTCCTGCAGTCTGGTAGTTGGGCTTGTAGCCAGGAGTGTTGGTGTAGGCTTGCTATCCTAGCACTCAGAAGCCCGATGATCAAAGGCCCAGGGCCAACCTGAACAGCACAGGGAGCCATAACTTCAGAACAAAAAGCGTAAATGTGGGGGGAGGGGTTTCAGGAAGTTCAAGCCATGGTATCTGCTGGAGAGGGTGTTAGGAGAGCCCAGGGAGGGGGCAGTGAACCTTAGAAGATGCCAGATCATGTTGTTGGCTGCAAGGAGATAAAAAGAGACCGCGGCATGTGGCCTGCGAGGCCAGTGAAGGAAGAGTTGATGTACCCTGGGGAACAGGGGAGGGTGGCCAGTGAACAGGCCAGCTGCCTGACAACGGAGAGCCCTCGCCTTTCTCCAGTTGTTTTGGGCTGTTTACCAGTCAGGATTTGACTGGGAAGGAGTAGAGTAACTGGTGCCTTTAAATCCATAAACACTGAAAAGATTACAGCTCATCCCAGGAACAGGCAAACTTTTGAACTTTTTGTTCAGGTCTCCGAGGGCCAAAGATGACTCATGCTGAGCCCCTCCTAACCTCGGCTGGTGATTAGCAGGGGCAGCAGCCGAGGAGCCGCCCTGCTCTGCTGCAGACCCTGTGCTTGGAAGAGCCCAGCTTGCAGGAACCGACGAGGGACATTTCCAGGACAGGAATCTCCTGGGCTCCGGGCCGCTTCTTTTCATGACTGAATCTGTTTTAGCCATTGAAGGAACTGTGGGCTGGGCCTGCAGGAGGGCCCTCAACTTGACCTTAAAAGGTTGAGAGTTTCTGGGTGAGCTGAAGAGGTACAAGGAAATGTGTCTGTGATAGCCTGGGACCTGTGGGGGAGGGGCCGATCATGAGTTCTTAAGGTGTGAGATTGCGGCTTCCTTACCTGGCTGTGTGGCTGGATCCGGCCGGCAGCAGGCGTGTACAGGGTCCGGAGTGAACCTTAGCACCTTCCACTTCTCACTACCTTCTCAGGACAGCTGGGGCCAGCTAGGTGGGGCCTGTGTAGGTGCTGAGTACTCAATTCAGGGGGACCCAGTGATGTTGGGCTTCTGCCTGGA
Source organism: Cricetomys ansorgei (assembly GCA_026225945.1). NCBI lineage: Eukaryota > Metazoa > Chordata > Mammalia > Rodentia > Nesomyidae > Cricetomys > Cricetomys ansorgei. The sequence goes on from JAMJFZ010000884.1 coordinate 49,003, forward strand.
GCTCAGGGTGACCTCTCAGTAGCCTCTCAGCCCCTGTTTTCTCCTGTCTCTGCTCACCTGTGCCGTGAGATACAAGCTGGGCGTCAGCAAAGGAAGGGGACCGCCTGCACACTCGCGTGTCGGCCTGTGGCAGGCAGGGCTCAGCTGAACACTGGAAATCAGCCTCTGCACTGCCTTCTGAAGAAGCTCCAGTCCCAGCCAGCCCCTTTCTGCTGCAGGCTGGAAAACTGTAGCGTCTTTCCCCTGGTCTCCTCTGTGTCACCCCAGCCCACACTTCCTTCAGGGCAGTTCCTGTTGAGCGAGGCATGAGTCAGCTAGGGAAACTTGATGGCTGAGTCTTCATAACCTGCAGGCATGGCTATTAAATATTTAAGTGACACGATATTATTGATCCTATCTCTTCTGTCCCCATGGGGAGAGCAGTTCCTGCCTAGGATTCAGATAATAGCAGTGTCTGGGATTTAGTCAAGTCCAGAAGAGCTCAGGGTGCTGTGTAAGTTTCACCTGCCACCCTGTCCTCCCTCCATGAACAAATCAGACTGCCGTTTTACTTGGTAGGGAAGACAACCAAAAGGGTTTCTGATCCATTGCCTGGCCCGCAGCAGGCATCCCAGCTCCTCCTCCACACTGGCTGTTCTGGTCCTGTTCGATCTTCTCTTCCTGCAAGATCTCCAGATCTGCCGATCCCCAGAGAGTAATTCTTGGAGAGGAGACCATTGATAAGGGGGATGAACCAAGCTGTGAGGGAAACCCCCTCTAGAAGGTTGAGTTCCCAGTGAGTCCCTGGACTGGGTAGGGGCGGAGATCGGCTCCATTGTGGATTGGCCTTTGCTGGCCACAGCTGCCTGCCCCGAGGATGGGACTGTTACCAGGATAAATATACCCGGCTCCCCATTCCTGGGGAGTTAATCACTGAGTAAAAGTACCCCACTGGGATTAGGTTCCCTCTACTGCTCTTGTGCTCTAGCTGTTCGAGGGGACAGGGACTGGGAGCCACTAGAGGGGGAGGGGCAGAGCTGTCTTCCTGCTCCTCTCCCCTTCCTAATCTCAGAAGTCTCACCCAAGGGGCGAGATGCTGGCCCATCCTGAGCTGGTCTGCTGTTGACATAGTTGCTTCCTTGGAGGGCATGTGCACTCACTGCTTACACCCTCTGCCTGCTCAGCTCTTAGGGACCTGGCAGCCCTGGGACACTTAGGGCACCTGGGCTGCCAAGTGGCCAGCTGGGGACGGAGCCCTTTTCTGGGGTAACAGGACAGACAGGCCACAAGGTAAGGGTGCTTGACACCCTCTGGATCTGGATAGCAGGTACCTGCGAGCCAAGTGCTGCCAGTCTGGGATTCAGGTTTCACACAACACTGCAGGCATAGACTGCAGGCTGCTGGGAAAGCTCTGGATCTTTTGGCAGTCCCTTGCTGCCTAGGCACTCAGGAGGTGTGCAGCTGCTCCTCCCAGCAGCCTTACTAACTCAGGGGCCATGAGGTCAGACCTCAGGGACACATGGCATGGTGAAGTGGGCGTCCCTGAGGACCGAGGACCAGCTCTCTGCTAGAGCCTGGGCCAGTGGACAGCGGAGCCTGGAGTGGCGAGGCCCAGGCAGGGCAGCCTGCAGCTGGAAAGGGATTACAAAGAGAGCTCAGCCCGGTTCCAGCCACGGGCTCAGAAGTAGACACCTGATGAGAAGTATATTAGTCTGGGTTCTTTAGAGGAACAGAATGTGTGTGCGCCTGTGCACACACACATGCACGCACGCACGCATGCACACATACACGTACTCAAAGGGGCTTTATTAGAGTGACTTACAGGCTGTGGACCTGCTAGCTCAACAATGGCTGTCTACCATCGGAAGGTCCAAGAGTCTAGTAATTGTTTAATCCAGAAGGTTGGCTACCTTAGCTGTCTTAAGTATATACCAGTGTGGGCGTGTGTGTCAGGTGTCTCTGCAAATGTCATGGCCGGCAGAGTGACTATTCCCGTTAGGCTGGCAGGAAGTGAGTCAGTCGCCAGTGTAGGTTGCACTTCTAGAGTCTGACTGTGGGCAGTTTATTTTAGGCATATTTAAGTACAGCACCACTTGGGAAGAAAGTCTCCTGGTGACAGTTATTACAATAAAGCTTAGGGTGTGACCAGAAACTCTTTTGCAAAGTATCTGCCACTTCCCTAAGAACAAGAGTGATTCTATTGCCTCAGGGCCTAGGGGAGGATCTGGTGTGGTCCGGGTCATCACAGAGGTCACTGAACTACAAAGTACATGTGACATCTCCCTTAGGGATGGGCGCTATTGACTGAGAAATAATGCTCAAGATTAAAGTCTAGTGAGGAAGAGTCTGGAATAAACAGAACAGTCTGGAGGATTCTTGTGTGGTCTGGCCCTACAGATAGCATAGATCACCAGGCTATTAACTACACCCATTCCCAGCCTTCTGGGTGGGAAACAAGTATACATCTCTTCTGTTAAAGAGGGAAGCCTGCGTGTTAACATTCCTGTTACTGTGAGCACAAGGGCCTCATGCCCTCTATCCACCAGAATCCACAAGAAGTAGGCTCTAATGCCAGTTGGGAGAATGGGCTTCCTTGTGATAGCAAGAGCGGCAGAGAGCGCCTCCTCCCTCCGTCTCCTTTCTTTGGGCTGCCAGCAGAAGGTGTGGTCCAGACTGAAGGTGGATCTTCCCACCTCAGAAGATCTGACGGAGGGGCTGGAGAGATGGCTCAGTGGTTAAGAGATGCTCTTCCAGACTGCTAGTTCAAACCCCAGCACCCAAGTCAGGCAGCTCGTAACTGCTTGCACCTCCAGCTTCAGGTGTGCAATGCTCTCTTCTGGCCTCCTGCTAACACCAAGCGGACACACAGACACACAGACACACACCACACCCAGTAAAAGATTCAGATTAAAAGTGGGTTTTTCCACTTCAAATGATTTACTTAAGGAAGAATCCCTCACAGGTATTCCCAGCTGCTTGGGTGTTAGTTAATTTCAGATGTAGTCAAGTTGACAACTGAGAGAAACCACGCAGGTTTCCTCCCAAGACCTGGTTTTGGCCAGAATGATGCCTGCCTGCTGTCCCAGCACTAGTCCTGGCTCCTTGTGCTCAGAGTGGGCGGTCCTCCTGGGAGGGCGGAGCCGTTCTCTGGTAGGGAGCTCCTGTCTGCCCAGCTCCTCCGCTTAGTGGGATGTTTCAAGTGCAGTGCTAGGTAGGCACTCTGTGCCTGTTTTCTTGTTTGATCCTAACCCTGTGCTTAAAATGACGGTATTCCTGCAAAAGTGGGGCAAGCAAGGAAACCGAGACACAAGCACCTGTCCCAGCAGTTCAGCCAGAGAGCAGACCGTGTCTCCGAATCCCCACATGCAGGCTGTGATGTCAGAGACCTGAGGGGAGCGGAGGAATAGCCTGGGGCCCGACCCCTCCGCATAACTTGAATGAGCTCTGGTGAACCTTTAGCCTGCCTCCTGGAGAGTCTTTATCACATGCCTAAGACCTGGTGTCTGGGGACTGCCAGGAGAGAGGGGCCCAGCTCGGGAAAGAGTCCTGCTTATTTCTTTGTTCTGCGTGGCAGTGTGGTCCTTTCGGTGGGGCTCAGTGGGGAGTGGAGGGGAGGAGGTGTTAGGGGTTGAACCCAGGCTCCAGACTTCCGGGGTGCCCGCTACCAAGCCTGGCCACTGAGTTTGACCCCTGGGATTCACGTAGAGCGAGGGAACTGACGCCACAAGCTGTCCTCTGACCCGCGCACCTTCACCTTGGCGTGTGCGTGCTCTTCCCTCTCCAGTAAGTGAACTTAAACACTAACAACGAAAGTCCCAAGGCCTGCTGTTCTCTTCACTTCATGTCGGTGGAGTGGCCTGAGTCTGCGTGGGGACTCTGGGGAACCTGTGCCCTGCGGCTGCTGGCTGGGAACATCGGGCCCAGCTGTAGCCCTCGCCGAGGGATGTGGGCAGACCAGCCTTGAGCCCCTGTTGGCCCCTCAGGCAGGCTCTGGGCCAGAGGGTTTCCCATGCCCCCCTCTGAACTCGCTAAGGCTGCAGACCTACTGGGGTCCAGAGAAGGGGCTTCTTTCCCACTTTAATTGTTATCATTTTTGTAGTTTGTTTTGAGACGGGGTCTTGCTATGTGCCTCAGGCTGCTGGCCTACTAGTTAGAGCAGTCCCTCTGCCTCAGCCTCCTGAGTGTGCAGCCACACCTGGCCAAGGGCCTCTTTGTCTTGGCTGGCCACTCTTGTCATCCAGCCTGACTGGAACAGCGTCCTGGCCTAAAGCTGCGATTGCCTAGAGCTGTTGCTTGAGCAAGACACAGCTGTAAAATAGAAATAGGGGTGCTTGTGCCCCTGAGTTTGCAGAGTGTAGTGGATGTGGCTGCATGAGTCCTGGTCTGTGGAGCCCAGGAGCTTCATCGCCACCTTTGGATGGCACCTCCAAATGTCCCGGGGCTGTGGCACCGGCACGCTTTATATGCTGGCCCTGTGCCTTAGCTCAGCTGGCTTCCTTGGGACCGAAACTTTTCACTGTAGCTGGGGACTCCCTAGTGTTTCCCTGCTCAGCAAGAAAGTTCTGTGGTTGCTTGAGGTTACGCCTGCTGGCAGGAAGGTTGTGGACCAATGGCTCCCTCTGGTGGTCAGCAGCCTCTGGCTAGCTAGGCAAAAGGTTGTAGGCATGGCTGAAATCTGGAGGAAGCGCCTGGCAGGTAGAGTTCTTTGCGGAGCTTCTTCCTGGCTGTTAACTCAAGCCAGGGGAGAGCTTGCTGAGCTTGAGGGGCTTTAGTCTTCAACCAGTTTGCAGCCTGAAGGAAATGCTAGGCTGGTATACCACAGGAACCCAGGGTCTGGAGTCTGTGTCTTGGTCGCCTCCTATGTTCCTTGAGCAGCTTGTTGGGGGCTCTTGGGGCACAGGGACTCCAAGTCCTAGTCAAGGTACCAGGCAAGGGCTAAGGGTACAGGAAGAAGAGGAAGCCATGCCAGAGGCCGCTTGTTTAGGTACCAGCTGAAGTTCCTCTCTTGGGTAGGCAAACATTTGGAGGAAATTGAGAAATGGTGTGCTTTCTCCTTGACACACACATACACACACGCACACACACACACACACCCACACTGCATCACACGTGAGCAACAGCATTTGCCAGGTAAGCCCAACAGTTACATCCCCAGCACCGTGGAAATCTGGAAGCGGTGGTTGTGTGCATCTGCAGTCCCAGTGCAGAAACTCACACGTGCAGTAGCAGGAAAGAGCCCTGCAGCAAAGCAGAGGGACAGGCAGACTCTTGGAAGCCGTCTTCTGACCTCCATACTCACGAGCGCACAGGTAAACAATAAATACGTGTACATGTAGAAACTGTTGGGTGTCTGCACGTGTGTAAGTGCTCTAAATGCATGCAGGCCCACAGGGTCCAGAAGAGGGGTTGGATCCCCTGGCACTGGAGTTACACGTGGCAGTGAGCCACCCTGTGGGTCCGGGGAACCAAACCCAGGTCCTCTGCGGGAGTGGCGAGCCAGGTATCTTTCCTGTGGAGGAGTCTCTCCAGTCCCAAATAACTTTTTTTTTTTTAAAGGAAAGAGGTTTATTTTCTCAACAAGTTCTCGCCAATACAAATACCTAACTTAGACTAGTCCTTACAGAAAAGAGCTCATGAGGCCTGAGCTGAGCCAGGCCTGAGTTCAGGGCCCACTTCTTCCGTGTGTCCTCCACATCATATACAGCTTCTGTGTAAATGCCGCGGGATTCTTTTTCTTTTCTTTGTAAAGATTTATTGTATTTTTAATTATGTGTCTGAGTGTGTGAGTCTGTGTCTGAGTGTGTGTGTGTCTGTGTCTGAGTGTGTGTGTGTCTGTGTCTAAGTGTGTATGTGTGTCTGAGTGTGTGTGTGTCTGAGTGTGTATGTGTGTCTGAGTGTGTGTGTGTCTAAGTGTGTATGTGTGTCTGAGTGTGTGTGTGTCTGAGTGTGTATGTGTGTCTGTGTGTGTGTGTCTAAGTGTGTATGTGTGTCTGAGTGTGTGTGTGTCTAAGTGTGTGTGTGTGTCTGTGTGTGTGTGTCTATGTGAGTTATGTGTGTGTGTGTCTGAGTGTGTCTGTGTGTCTGTGTGTCTGTGTGTCTGTGTCTGAGTGTGTATGTGTGTCTGAGTGTGTGTGTGTCTAAGTGTGTGTGTCTGAGTGTGTGTGTGTGTCTGAGTGTGTGTCTGTGTCTGAGTGTGTATGTGTGTCTGAGTGTGTGTGTGTGTGTGTGTGCGCGCGCGCCAATTTATGTGGTGGTCAGGGGACGACTTGCAGTAGTTGTTATTTGCTTCCACCACGTGGACTCCAGGGATGAAATTCAAGTCATGAGATTTAGTAGTTAGTGTGGTAGGCCACCATGCTGGCCCCAAACCTCTCTTCTTTATAAATTGAAAGAGAGGAGGGAAGCAAGCAGGCAGTCTGGGGCGATGATTCTGGATAAGGTTTGTGATGTGCAGGCATGAGGACTGGAGCTCAGGTCTTCCGTGCCCGTGTGAAAGCCTAGTGTGCAGTGTGTGTCTGTAACCTCAGCCCTGGAGGTGGTGGTGGTAGAGACAGGTGGACTCCGGGGACTGACAGTTTAGCCAAACACATCTCAAAAGCAAGGTGTTGCGGCCAGCCTGATCTACATAGAGAGCTCTAGGACAGCCAGGGCTACATAGAGAGACCCTGACTCTTAAAGCAGAACAACACAGGCTAGTGAGATGGCTCGGTGGTAAAGGCACGTGTAAGCTTGGTGACCTGCGTTTAATACCCACAAACCCCATGTAAAGGCGGAAGGAGAGAGCCAACTCCACAGAGTTGTCCTCTAAGCCTGGTGGTGGTGGCGGCGCATGCCTTCTCGCACAGCACTCAGCAGGCAGAGGCAGCCTGGTCTACTGAGCCAAGTTTGGGGATAGCCAGGCCTACACAGAGAAACCCTGTCTCAACCCCCCCCCAAAAAAAAAAACAAAAAAAAAACAAAGTTGCCCTCTCTCACACACATGCACACACACGGTGCTGTTAAAAATGAAAAATACAAAGAACAGGGTCTGGAGAGATGGCTTAGTGGTTAAGAGGACTGACTTTCCCCAGAGGACCCAGGTTCAATTCCCAGCACCCATATGGTGGCTCACAACTCATGCCCTTCTGCCTCTGTGGACACCAGATACATACATGTAGCACACAGACAAATATGCAGACAAAATGCATCCAGGCACATGCAGTGTAAAGAGAGAAATCTTTAAAAAAAAAACAAAGTGACGTGTGACGAAAGAACACGCCCACAAACTAATAAAGCCAGACACAGGGTCACCACGCTGGTGCAGGACACGTGGGGGTGAGGTGGGGATGAGTGGGCAGTGGAACCCCGGATTTGCTGTCCAGCAGGGAAGGCCTTCCTTGGAGTGTTTGGAGGGAACTGTGTTGTCCCTGAGCGAACTTTGAGGACCTCAGCTTAGCCCTCTGTTAGTGTTGCTGGGGTGGGGGGCAGGTTCCGCAGGTGAAGCTCCTGGGGTGGGGGGCAGGTTCCGCAGGTGAAGCTCCTGGCCCCAGTAGGTGTGCAGGACTGGCTGCTGCCCTTGCAAGCCCCACCAGGACTCAATTTGTCCCCTGCTCTGTGGAGTCCTGCAGGGTTTCCCAGGAGGCTCAGTCTGTGGTGGAGAGGGGTTCCGCCTACTTTGGGTTGGGCCCAGAGGAAATGGACAGCAGGTGTGGCCCTAGAGCCACCTCTGGGATTGGCCCTGGACATAGTTCCTTTTATGCCCTTACCTAGATGCATATAGACTCCCGTAGTTCCGGTTTGTTGGAGGCAGGAAGTCAGAGTTCCTCCAGGGGCCTGGAAGGGGAAGGGCCACGGGAGCCGGATTTCTTCAGCAGTAGGGGACTGGGACCCAGGGCCATGGAACAGCTTCTCTTCCGGTCATAACAGCAGGAGCCAAGGGTAGGTGTGCCCACCCTAGTGATGGGCGATTGGGGCCACTGGGAGAAGAAATGGCCTCATAGCCCTGGAATTGCTTCCGTCTTCTCTGAGCCGGAATGGGGCTGGGGACAGGCTGCCAGGATCAGACTGACAGCCTCAGCTTGAGCCCCTGGCATGCGGGAAGCTTCTTAGATTTGCATCAGCAGCCTCTGTAGCCTAGGTTTCTGGGTTTCTGGGGCCGGGTGGGGGGTGGGGTCTGAGGAGTCATGTGACCCTGTCCTTTCCTACCTTGTTACCTGGGACAGGTACCTCTAGTTTCCAAGCCCATTTTGCTCAGCTGTGAAGGGAACTGAGGTCACCAGAAGGGTCTCCTCGCACGGTACCTAGCGGATGGTGGTTAGTGTGGCCACTGCTTCTGTGATTGTCACTCATGAGGAAGCTGAGGGAACAAGTCAGTGAGCAGTACAGGAAGGAGGGCGTGGCATTTGTGGACTCTACCCAGGCTGTGGCACTGTGGAGGGTTGATCAATACTTCCAGCTCCTGCCCCTGCCCCTGCAGCTTTACCCTTCCTGTCAAGAGCCTGCACCAGGCATGCCAGGGTAATGGCAGCTTGTGTTTGAGGGCCGCTGGGCTCCCCTGCTGCATTTAAAAGCGGTCGTGGGGCCCTGGAGCTTCTAGGGCTGGGCTTTTTGCCAGACTTTGGCAGAGGCAGCCAGCAGAGCAGTCTTGCCCCTAGCTTGTTGAGGGGGTTGGATTGCTGAGCTGGCTTCGGGCCAGCCCCCAGCCCTCTGCATACCTTACCCATAGCCTGGATCCCAGGAAGGAGCTTAGAGCATGGAATTCTGCTCTCACCTGGCCCAGAGGACAGGTGCTCCCCAGGGCCACCTCCTGTCTGCAGACTGGGAAAGCCTGAGCTCTTAGAAGAGATTCAGGAAGGGCCGGGCCCTGACTCCCAGCCCCTCCTTGGGCTGTGACATGCTGTGGGGCTCCTCCCTCCCGGTTCAGTTGCCCTGCAGAATCAGAGCTCCAGGCAGGCATTTCTCACTTGCACCAGCCAGCAGCACAGCCTTGTCAGGAGGAATGCAGAGCCAGGTACCTACCCCGGAGGGAGGAGGGCCTGGAGAGAGCCCTGAGTAAGCCTGCGGAGCACCTTCAGTTGGGCTGGGACAGGGCAGCAGATGTAGGACTTAGGTCACTTCTGTGGCTGTGGCAGGTGCCTGGCAGACGAACCTCTTCAGGTTCAGGAATGCAGGGCATTGTCCCTGGGAAGGTCGTGTACGGCCGGTTCTCACGGGGCGGACCCCTTCTCTTTGCAGACGCCCTGCTGGCGGACTTGGAGTCTACCACCTCCCACATCTCCAAACGGCCGGTGTTCTTGTCAGAGGAGCCCCCCTACTCCTACCCAACTGGAAACCACACCTACCAGGAGATTGCAGTGCCACCTCCTGTCCCGCCACCCCCATCCAGCGAGGCCCTCAATGGCACGATCCTTGACCCCTTAGACCAGTGGCAGCCTAGTGGTTCCCGATACACTCACCAGCAGGTAAGGTGTGGACGAGGATCCGAGAAGCCCTCAGGGGCTTGTGGATTACAAGAGCGGATCCACCAAGGATGGGGCAAGCCATTGGAGAAACGGGGCCGGGGGAATGGACTGGGCCCTGGGCTGTCCCCAACCATGCACGGCCCTTTCCACCCACCATGTGAGGGGTCAGTGACCAAGTATTAGTCACCTGACCAGCCTGTGGAAATTCCCTGGTGAGCAGGCTGTGAGCAGGAGCTGCCTGGGGTGGCCGGCTGCTCCTGTCTCCTGTTCCTGCCTCTCCACTGGGAGAGGCCTGAGTGCTGTTCCTTCCGCAGCCCCCCTCCCCATCACCTGTGTACAGCTCCAGCGCTAAAACTTGCAGTGCCTCCAGCCCCCAGGACAGCGCTGGCTCTCTGCGTTCCCGAGCAGGCGAGGAAGAGCACGTCTACAGGTACAGACCCAGCACTCCACACAGCCCTGCTTCTGGGAAACCACAGAAGGCCCTGGCCAGGCCCTGACCTTGTCTCAGCCGTGTCAGCAGATGGGGTGGGTTGTCATAGAAGCTGTGTAGTTAAGGAACTGAAGCAGAGCTTCCTCCTGCCTGGCCACATTCCTTCCCTACCCTCCGCCTCTGGCTGAAACTCCGTAACATTCCACCCCTTGGGCCTGCCACATCAGTGCGCAGCCACCGAGAAGTCTCTCTTCTCTCCTCTGCTTCTCAAGCTTCCCCAACAAGCAGAAGTCAGCGGAGCCCTCACCTACCGTCATGAGCTCCTCCCTGGGCAGCAATCTCTCTGAACTTGACCGCCTGTTACTGGAGCTGAATGCCGTGCAGCACAGCCCTCCAGGCTTCCCTGCAGGTAGGATTGGTCTCTAGGACCCCTGCGGGCCTTTGTGTTCCTGGAGTACTAAAGGGAAGAGCAACCATTGTGTCTCCTTTCTCTCCAAGATGAGGCCAGCTCAAGCCCCCCACTACCTGGAGCCTTGAGCCCCCTTTATGGCATCCCAGAGAATAACAGTCCCGTGGCAGGCAAAGCTGGGCCTCTGCTGAAAGAGAAGCCGAAGCGAAATGGGGGCCGGGGCCTGGACGATGTGCGGCCCAGCGTGGAGAGCCTCTTGGACGAGCTGGAGAGCTCTGTGCCCAGCCCTGTGTGAGTATCCACTGGGCTCTCCCAGGTGGGGAGGCTCTTGCAGGGCTGGCCCAGACAGGCTCTAGGCTGCAGTACCTGTCACTTAGCCCTAGGGTTGCCTGTTCCCTTAAGTGTCTGTTGTCTGCCAGGCCCTGGGGATACACAGTGAGTCATGTGGGCACCGGGTGCCACACCAGCCACTACCAGTCAGAGGTCAGGTGCCGTGCGCACAGAAGCCCTGTGGCTCAGACTGTCAGCATGGGTTTGCCAATGTACCGCAGGGTTTAAATCCTGGGTGTGCCAGGTACTGCATTCAGCTCTCCAGTCTTGTTTTCCCTCTATAAGTTGAAATGAACTGAAGCAGGGCACGGTGATACATGGTTGCAATCCCAGCGTTTGGGAGGCTGAAGCTTGAGGTCTCAAGTTCAAGGCCAGTCCGGGCTGTACAGTGAGTTCCAGGGCAGTCTGGACTCCTTAACGAGACCATGTCTCAAAACTAGGAGACAAGCCGTAAAATGGACTGAACAGGCAGGCACGGCAGAGCTGAGTCCACACAGGTAAACAGAGTGAGCACGGCAGGGCTGAGTCCACACAGGTAAATAGAGCGAGCATGGCAGGGCTGAGTCCACACAGGTAAATAGAGCGAGCATGGCAGGGCTGAGACCGCACAGGTAAATAGAGCGAGGCCCACAGTACACGCTGGGGTCTGGCTCATAGCTGTGGCACTCACAGGACCCTCATGATGTTAGCTCTTGTTTGCTTGTTTATTCTGAGGTAGGTTCTCACTCTCTAGCCCAGACTGTCCTGAAACTCACTATGTAGTAATCCTCCTGCCTCAGCCACCCGAGTGCTGGGTTTACAGGTGTGAGCCACCACGCTGGCCTTAGACTTATCGATGTCATGTGTGGTGCTCTCATGTCTAGGTTGTGTTGTAGAGGGCAGTGTTTAACAGTGCTCCGTGTTTAACAGTGAGCTTGCCCTGCCCTAGCAGGGATGTCTTCCTGTTGGGGTCCTGTTGGAGCCACCTGCTTTCTTTCTGGTCACCTCACCTCAGCGCCTTTGACCTCAGCCAATAGACCTCTCCCAGGGATGGGGGACCCTAAGGTGCTGGGTGCTGGTGGCCCACCCTGGAGTTAGAGGTGTTGACCTGGTCCCTATGGAGCTTGGGACTGGCCCTCGGAATCCCCACTGACACCATGCCTGCCCTGCAGCCCAGCCATCACTGTGAACCAGGGTGAGATGAGCAGCCCACAGCGAGTCACCTCCAGCCAGCAGCAGACACGCATCTCGGCCTCCTCCGCCACCAGGGAGCTGGACGAGCTCATGGCTTCGCTGTCAGATTTTAAGGTGCCCTGTGATCCCTCTGTCTTCTCTGCTCCCCCCCACTATCCTACCGTGTGAGTAGCTGGTCCCTGGCTCCTCAGTGCCCTGGGGGAGGGAGGCCAGGTAGCAGTGTGTGAGACTGAGCTTCTCAGCAGCCAGTGAGGGCCGAGAAACCAGAGGCGCTTTCGCTGGGGTATCCCCCTCCTGGTGTTCCCAGGCACCCAGGTCAAGGGGATCAGGAGGCTGGGACACAGAGACAAAGAACCCTGTGTCCATCGCTGCTCTTGGTGGGGGAGGGTGTGTCCTGCTGGGTCCCATGGGATCAGGATCCCGTGCCTGAGAGGTCACTTGCCCAGAGCAGTATCTCCCCCGCGAGCTGCCCTCAGAACACTGCTTTCTTTCAGCCTGTGGGGACCGGGACGGGTTTACAGGTTTCTCCAGCCCGCTAGCTTCCTTCCATCCTCCACTTTCTTCCTCAAGGGCCTGAGTCCCCAGAGCCTTGTCTGTAGGAGACGTAACCTGCTGAGCCCCTGGCTGGTCAGCGTGAGGTGTCCTAACTTCCCCTCTCCCGCTCTCCAGGCCTACCAGCCCACAGCGTTTTATTTAGAAAATGTAATGCCCCACTAGGCATTAATACCAATACCGACAGAACTCTCCAGTAGTTGCTGATTTCAGCGCCATGTGGCTCAGCCAGAGACCTTTGGGGCACACACAGCTTAGGGAATGTGAGAGGGGAGCCAGCCGGGCAGTCTGGCCCAGAAGGCGCCTCCTGCTTCCCTTCAGCTGGACTCACACTTGGGGAGCATGTGGGGATGGGAGCGAATGGGGTCTGGGCCTGTCAGCCTTGTTGCTGTGGTTCTGAGCATCCAGGGAGAAGCAGATCAGGGTCTGGGCCTTGGCGGTGCTGGTGCCCATCCCCAAGGCTGCAGTGGCTTTCTTAGACAGCTTGTCACCCATCATGTGAGGAAAAGCTACAGTTCTTCTTGCTGAGCCGTAGAGAAAGGACTTGAGGATCTAGGCAAGCTGGGGAGGGCTGGGAGATACGGCGGGGTGGGTGGGGCATGGAGCTGGGGCCCACAGCCAGCCCCCCCCTTGTTTGCACCTGGAACTGACTCTGGAGCTCTGTCCCCGTCACACATCTCATCGTAAGGCGCCTTGGTGCTTGCTCTGGGTGACTCTGTAAGCATGGCTTTGTGGCTGTGTTTTGTTGGCTGGGTCTCCTAAAGTGCGGACTCGAAGCTCAGACAAGCACTTGTGGGGTCAGAGTCTTTCGCCAGGCTCCGGGCCTGGGTATAGATGGGTTCTCCCCACACTCGGCCACGCCCACCTGTTGCCTCAACTCCGTTTTTCTCTCTCTTCCCTTTCCTTTGTCTGTCTCCTCCAGACTAGCTCTTCTGCTGTGCCGCTGAGCCCCACTCCTTCCCCGCCCCTCCCCCCCTCCCCCTCCCCCCACTGGACACCCCCCGCCAGAGGTTCTCTGCATAGAAGGAGATAGTAAGGTCCTTCTACCGTCTGTGGCCCCCAGATGGCTTGACTTGGTCAGTCCTGACAGGACATCTGACACTCAGAACTCGAGGTGCCCTTCCCTGCAGGGTTCTCAGCAATCATTTAGTGCTAAGAGCCAGGCTCAAGTTAGGCGTGATCTGAAGGATTCCATGGGGGCGCCCTCTAGGACTCCCCTCTGCCATACTCCACGCCCTGCTGGGAGCCCAGGGTTCCAGGGGCCACTGCCTAACCATGCATGTTCAGAGGAGACTGTGGCTCCCATTTGGCAGTGGCCACAGGCTTTGACCGCATCCAGGCCCGAGGTTCCCCGTGGAGTGGCTCACAGCTTTCAGGAAGAGATTGAGCCAGCGGCTGAAGCAGTGGACCGGCAGGATGTCCTCCCAGACACCTGGAGTCTCAGCAAGGGATGTGGCCAGCAGGAGAGGGCACAGTCAGAACCAGGGGGCCTGGAAAACAGCTGCCCTGGCCTGGATGACAAGGAGCAGTTAGGTGGAAAGACTCCATGGGAGGGACGCCTGGGGCAACCAACCCAGGCACCCGAGAACCCAAGGAGCCCAGGAGGTACCACTGAAGCCACTCCGGAGGCCAGGAAGGAACAGCCGGAGCCTCCTCATGCCGTGGTCGGGGGCACCCCCAACGCCTTGGAGAGGATTTCCACCTCTGCCCAGGCAGGCGCCGGCGTGTGAAGCCAGTAGGCATGAGCCTGGCAGGACTTGAGCGTGGGCCACTCCTTGCTAACTGCATGCCGCCCTATGAATACCCTCCTGGGCAGAAAGTGCCAGGATGGGGATGAGCGTTTGGCACGGGTCTTGTATTGCTCCCTGGCCCTGCCATCCACACTCCACTTCTGCTTGCTTAAGACTTCCTTTAAAGAAGGAAGAGAGCAGTCCCCCCATTTCAGTGTGCAGAATGGTTAAAAGCATGAGCTTGGGAGCCACAGATCCACAAATCACCCTGGCAACACTTCTATCTATGTGACCTTGGGGAAGCACCCAGAGGCTCAGCTTTCTCTTCTTTAAAATGGGAGCAGTAATAGAGCGTTTGCCAAGGTTGTCCAGAGGAGTTGGGACGATAGTTCCTGAGAAGTGGATAAAGCACAGAACATGATTTTCCTTCCTTCCCCTCCCGCCTGTCCATCCTGCTGTAGCCTTCGGAGTGCTTGGGTTACAGCTGTGTGCCACCGTGCCTGGCTCGCTCCCGTTTCTTGTATGATTCAAGCTTTATGCCCTTTCCCACCCACCTCCAACAATGCAAATGAGTAAGTTATGATATGAACTAGGAAGAGTAGTGGTTAAAAGCTGTAAAGCAAAGCGGGGGCAGGGTTGGGGGTGGGGAGGCTTTGTTTTACTACTTAAGTTGTAAGGAAAGGAGGGAGGGAGGGAGGGAGGGAAAGAATCATCAAATAGTTACCGTGAGGTAAGCCAATTATATGAGGTGAGCCAAGAAAATACTGCTATCCCATTTTAAGGATAGAGAGTCTAAGGTCCTTGGAAGTTAAGTATTTTGTCCAAGGTTAGAGGCTGACCTGGAAGAGAAGGCTGGGCCACAGGACTCTCTTCAGCCTGTGCCCTGAGCCAGCCCTACCTACTTCCTGCTTCTGCCCACCTCAGCTTGGCTCTTCCTTGTTCTGCTTTCACCCCCCACCCCCCATGATGCCCCAGTGTGGACTAAGCGCCATTATACTTTGCCCTCCACCCCCAGATCCGCTCTGTGATCAGGAGGAGCCGGGAGACAGGCCACGTCCATCCCATGTCCCGGGAACCCTCCCCTCGCCGCCGGCTGGACCCTGCTACCCTGAGCAGGACCCCATCCCAGGAGCGGCTCATTGCAGAGCTGCAGGGCCGGCTGGGCATCCAGCTGGAGGCAGAGGAGGCGGCGGGGCCCTCTGCCCAGGACTGGCTGACGGAGGGTGTTGTCATCACTGTGCAGCCACGTGGGAGGCGGGCCGGGGGGCAGCTGGTAGAGAAGGTAGCCAGTGGACGCTGGGGCCCGGGCAGCTGGGGCTGGTGGGTGGTTTCTGCTTCTCATGGCCTTGTGACAGGCTGGCCACACACTCCCATCTCTGTTGGCTGCTGTTAAGTCTTCTTACCTCTTTCCCTTCTCTTCCTCCCAGGTTGTCTACCCTCCTGACTCTCCCGTCCCTCTGAGGAGAACCATCTCTGTGGTGACCCCTCCTCCTGTCCCTTTGCCCCAGCGTCGCCCTGACACCTTGGCCAGCAGCTCTCCCCTCCAGCCCGGCCTGCCCACTCCCTCCTGTCCAGGGCTCTTGGCTGGTGCCTGTGCTTCTTCCGGGGCCCAGAGCGCGGGGGGGACGCCCCAGGAGGAGGACGGGCATGACCCTCCTGGTGTCACTGCTGTTGCCCACACCGTGAGGTCTGTGGGCTGCCAGACCAGTGCGGACCCGCTCTTCCGCCCGACGCAGGCAGGCCTCCAGGGGTCCCGGCTCCCGCCCACGCCCTGTTGACCCCAAGCCACTCCCACTCTGTGAGGTGCTGCGGAGTCCGCAGATCACATGCCCACACGCGCACAGAGGGTCCTTCCTTAGAACCCGACCCTGGGTCCTCCTGAGCCTGATGTCGAGGCACCACCTCACACCTCACACCCTGAGCCAGCACCCCCCGGGGTACTGAGGAAGCTATCCACATACTGGAAACTGCAAACCATCTCTGTCCATGTCAGCCTGGGCCTGCAGTTGTCAAGGCCTCTGTTGACCTCCCTTGCTCATGCCCCTCCTCCCCCTCCTCCCTGGGCCTCTCTCTCAGGTTCTTCTGCTCTAGATCCTCTTTCTTTCTGTTTCGGTCTCTCTCTCTCTGTTTTTGGTATTGCCGGTAGGGAACAATCCTCCAACCCCGAGTCCCTTGTGTGATAACCCAGCGACAGGCCCCCAGCCTTCATTTTTAAACAGTCTCCTTTCTTTCCCATCGAAGATGCACGGCCTGGAGCAGAGAGCGGACGGAGAGCGGCAGTGGGCAGCCGGCTGGCCCCCCAGCAGCAGGCAGAGCAGCCCCGAAGGGCAGGACGAGGGCGCGGTCAGTGCTCGGGCTGGGGCTGCATCCCACTGCGCGTGTTTCCCTGGGTCGTACAGCTGGGTGCTGGGAGCCCTCCTCGGCTAGGACCGCTGCTGGTGTCACTCCCCTAGAGGCACCGTGCCCTTTGCCCCCGTCGGCCGTCTGTTCACGAGGGAAGCCTCATGGTTGTGCTGTGAGTTGCCCTCCGCAGGCCCTGCAAATCTGACTAGCCTTCTCTGTGCCCACAGTTCATGTCCCAGGGGAAAACTGGGAGCAGCTCACCCTCTGGGGGACTCTCAAAGCCGGGGAGCCAGCTCGACAGCATGCTGGGGAGTCTGCAGTCCGATCTGAACAAGCTGGGGGTTGCCACGGTTGCCAAAGGGGTCTGTGGGGCCTGCAAGAAGCCCATCGCTGGGCAGGTAAGAAGCTGGGGAGGTGGGCACTGGGACCTCTGCTCCTGCTTACTCTGAGTCACTCTGTGTCTGTCTTCTCAGGTTGTGACTGCCATGGGGAAGACATGGCACCCCGAGCACTTTGTCTGCACCCACTGCCAGGAAGAGATCGGATCCCGGAACTTCTTCGAGCGGGATGGCCAGCCCTACTGTGAAAAGGACTACCACAGCCTCTTCTCCCCACGCTGTTATTACTGTAACGGGCCCATCCTGGATGTGAGTGCGGGTGTGGGTGGCGCTGGGGCTCATTCTACCTTCACTGTAGTCTTCAGTCCTTGGGTCAGAGCATGTCAACTCAAGGCTGACATAGACTGAACGGCAGGCTGAGAGTCTGACTTGGCGACTCGCACAGTAGGCAGCTGCGGCTCCCTTCGCCTCCCATCTCGGAGCCTGCTGCTGAGGCCCCCAGGGATCAGGAGCCCTGGTACAAGTGGCCTGGGTGCCAACTGTCTCAGTTTCCATAATGTGTGATACTGGGGAGATACCCCTGAGCCTGTTCCTTTACTTATAAAATAGGAGTTGCAATGAAAAGCACGAACCTATGACTGAGCCTGTGGTTGGAAGAAGAGGTGTTACGGGCAGTCACAGCCTCAGCAGCTCTGAATGCTTAGCATTTGCATTTAAGGAGAGACCCCTTGGGAGCACCCTGCTGTTCCCTCAGCAGTGAGCAGGGGTGAGGCGGAAGGAGAACCTTGCCTGTGGTCCCTTTCTGTTTTCACAGAAAGTGGTGACAGCGCTTGACCGGACGTGGCATCCCGAGCACTTCTTCTGCGCGCAGTGCGGCGCCTTCTTTGGTCCAGAAGGTATGCTGGGCTGTCACGCTTGGGATGTCCCAGAGGGAGGCAGGGTGACCTCTGTGTCCAGAGGCCCGAAATCTAGCCGAACCCCCGATCCTCAGGGTTCCACGAGAAGGACGGCAAAGCCTACTGTCGGAAGGACTATTTTGACATGTTTGCGCCCAAGTGTGGCGGTTGTGCCCGCGCCATCCTGGAGAACTACATCTCGGCCCTCAACACCCTCTGGCACCCCGAATGCTTTGTGTGCAGGGTAAGGGGCTTCCACCACAGCCGGAGGGGCTGGGTCAGGCAGCGGGGAGGCTGTCCTTTGTTGTGCCTTTGTTCTGGACCCTCTTGGAGTGAGCAGGGGTGTGTGTGTGTGTGTGTGTGTGTACGCACGCACGCACGCACGCATGCGCGTGAGCATGTGCGCATTCTTCAATCCCAAAGGTCCTAGGCCATGGTTGAGACAAAGGCAGAGCTGTGCTAGGGCTGTGGAGCCTAGGTCAGGTCGCACTGACAGAGTAGGTGAGTGTCAGACGCTCTGATAGCTATCCTGAGACTCCACAGAGGTGATAGTGTTTCCCGGCTGATCTATGGGGGTCAGGGAGCCCCACAAATGTGACTGGGGACCTACCAGATGGCTTTCTGGACAGGTAAGCCCAGGACACACTTGGCTGAAGGCCCAAGCCTTTCATCCCTTTGTGTGCACACTGATTTCCTGAGGGGAGTCCAGGTGCGGGCTCAGAGCGCAGGTTCCTTTCTAAAGAAACTGTCCGCTTCTGGCAACAACCTTATGGCCGCCTGCTTGTGTCCAGAACTCAGAGCCGTTTGATCCAGACTGTACAACTTAGTAGTGACCTTGTTACACACCTTCTTCCTCCAGGGAAAGTTAAGCATTTAGCTCACGAAAGTGACAGCAGAGAGCGGTCCTTACAGACCTCTGCACATCACCCAGGGCAGCCCCTGAGCCTTCCCTCTCGCCTACAGGAGTGCTTCACACCTTTTGTCAATGGCAGCTTCTTTGAGCATGATGGGCAGCCATATTGTGAGGTGCACTACCACGAGCGACGTGGCTCGCTGTGCTCTGGCTGTCAGAAGCCCATCACCGGCCGCTGCATCACCGCCATGGCCAAGAAGTTCCACCCGGAGCACTTTGTCTGTGCCTTTTGCCTGAAGCAGCTCAACAAGGGCACCTTCAAGGAGCAGAACGACAAGCCTTACTGCCAAGGCTGCTTCCTGAAGCTCTTCTGCTAGGCTCGCCCCATCATCCGCCCTCCCAGCCAGCGCCAGACCTCACCCGGGGTGACGGGGCCAATCCAACAGAAACTGGAACCTCATCCATGCAGGGCAGGGCAGGACAGGGCTGAGGAGGTCTTGCCTGTTTCTGACCCTCCAGAGCTTTAGGGGCCTCCTTCCCTTCAGTGGCTCTCTGGCTCTCCTGGGCTCCGCCCACTCCTTCAGCAGGGGTGGAGGCTGGGCCCAGTCCCCATGTGTGTCCCCATGAGCCAGCACCCACACTGGAGTCTCAGTCACCTCTCAGCAATGGAGTTGCAGTGGTGGGGCAGGAGGGTCACTTGGGGCTCTTTTTATCCTGATTACCCTGAACATATTGGGGACACCAGGCCCCTCTAGACAATGCCAGCATAAACTCAACCACGGGCCAGCAAAGGCAGTCTAGGTTCTACCACCCAGTGTTCCCAGGTCTGGGTGGCTGCCCCATTTATACCTGCCCCAGGTTTGCCAAGAAAGGCTTCTCCAGCAATAACGTTTTCTATAGCCACACCCTCCCTCCTGGGACGGCATGAGGTGGGGAGGGTCACGTGCCTCAACACTGTGCCAGTTTCGATAGATTTCTACACTGAGGTTCGACTTCGTATTGCTCAAGTTGCTTTTACTTCTCTCTACAAGATGATTTTGAGGGGATTTTAAAATGTCCTTTTGTATTCTTGTCTTGCCCACTGGTCCTGCCGGTGGCCTTGGCTTTGGTATGGACTTTGCTTTGTACTGAGGGCTTGGGATGGGGAAACAATTTTTTTTTTTTTCCTTAGCACAAGCTAGTTGGGAGCAGCTCTGTGACCCCTTCTGTAACTTCACAGCTCCCTAGGTCTGTTTTTTAACTGCTGTATTTTCAGATCCTCCCTATTGGCCAGGCTAACGGGCTCTTCATTAAAAACTGGTCTAAGGGTGTTTGGCCCTTTTGGACCTGGAATTGTGAACCTCACGTGTCCTCTTCCCAAGGGAGGCAAAGGGGAAAGTACATGTGTGGGATCTGCTTACTGCCTGAATAAGCCATCAGGAGCCAGACTCTGCTCCCCAAGAACTTTCTGGCAACAAGGAGAACCTACAGCTGCCTCAATGCTTCTCTGGGGCTTTCTTCTGCCTTCTCAGGAAACCTGGGGTCTGGTTTTGACCAGGAAGACCATAAGGGTCTCTGATCTCGATTATGCTGGGTGCATTGCTTCCTCAAACTTTCTGGCGATTGGGCAAAGGTTGCTTGCTCCCTTTCACAGGTGGGATTCACCTTGGGAGTGGGGAAGAATGCCCCAAGTTGGTGCAAAGAAGCCTGTTAAGATTTGGGGCAGAGGGACAAGATCCTGTTATAGCAGTGGGAGCTCCATAGCTCCCGTTCCGAAGCGGGAGCAGCCCTGGGAAAGGCAGGGGACCCAGGTGTCACATCACTTCCTGGTAGAGGCCCAGACAAGGATCCTGGTCAGGACCGGGCTAGCAGCAGCCTTGGTCTGGGAGGGTCAGCGTGGGCTCTCCAGACGTCTGCCTCGGCACCTCCACCCATAGGCCTTACTGCTCTGTTTACAGTGACCTGCTCCAGGCCCCTCTCCAGGAAAAGACTGGGGGATCTGGAAGGCCATCTTCTGCGTCGATGGATATATATCTTTCCTAGAAACTTCTAACCTGGCCTTTCCATTTCAGACCCTGTGATTTATGCCAATAAAAGTTTGCTGGTGTTTTCACCCTGTGCGAGTGCTATTTCTTGGACGTTTAATCTAGTTGCCACAGCAGAGAAACCAAAGGCTCTCTAGAGTCAGAGACGGAAGGCCAATCATTGGTGTTTTCTTCTGGAGGCCTGAAAGCCAGAGAATGGGATCTGGGTCCCCATGGCCACATGAGCCCTATTGGCCTAGGGAGCACTCACCGAGACCACAGGGGCAGGTCCTAGGGAGCACTCACCGAGACCACAGGGGCAGATCCTAGGAGCACTCACCGAGACCACAGGGGCAGGTCCTAGGGAGCACTCACTGAGACCACAGGGGCAGATCCTAGGGAGCACTCACAGAGACCACAGGGGCCGGTCCTAGGGAGCACTCACCGAGACCACAGGGGCAGATCCTAGGAGCACTCACCGAGACCACAGGGGCAGATCCTAGGGAGCACTCAAGACCACAGGGGCAGATCCTAGGAGCACTCATGAGACCACAGGGACAGATCCTAGGAGCACTCACTGAGACCACAGGGGCAGGTCCTAGGAGCACTCACCGAGACCACAGGGGCAGGTCCTAGGGAGCACTCACTGAGACCACAGGGGCAGGTCCTAGGAGCACTTACTGAGACCACAGGGGCAGATCCTAGGGAGTACTCACTGAGACCACAGGGGCAGGTCCTAGGAGCACTCACTGAGACCACAGGGGCAGATCCTAGGGAGTACTCACTGAGACCACAGGGGCAGATCCTAGGGAGTACTCACTGAGATCACAGGGGCAGGTCCTAGGGAGCACTCACCGAGACCACAGGGGCAGGTCCTAGGAGCACTCACCGAGACCACAGGGGCAGATCCTAGGGAGCACTCACCGAGACCACAGGGGCAGGTCCTAGGGAGCACTCACCGAGACCACAGGGGCAGATCCTAGGGAGCACTCACCGAGACCACAGGGGCAGATCCTAGGGAGCACTCACCGAGACCACAGGGACAGGTCCTAGGGAGCACTCACCGAGACCACAGGGGCAGATCCTACGGAGTACTCACTGAGACCACGGGCAGGTCCTAGGAGCACTCACCGAGACCACAGGGGCAGATCCTAGGAGCACTCACTGAGACCACAGGGGCAGGTCCTAGGAGCACTCACTGAGACCACAGGGGCAGATCCTAGGAGCACTCACTGAGACCACAGGGGCAGGTCCTAGGAGCACTCACCGAGACCACAGGGGCAGGTCCTGCTCTAGGGCTGTCACATGGATTCACTGAGGATGTCTCCATGTTGCCCCTGGGTGGCCCCCCACGGACTGATTATGGGGAAGGAATAGAAATCACAGCAAGCACTTCCGTCAGGAAGCCACACTCCCTGTGGCTGGTCAGTCTCTACTGCCTCCTTGTAGTTGCGTCCATGGATGCATGCTTTCTCTTACCAGATTCCTGGTCCCCAAAATCATCTGGATGGCTTCATTTCTCCACAACTTGTGGCTTCGCCGTCCCGTTATTTAGGTCATTTAGAGCGGGTTTCCAGGCAGCGTGGTGAGTGCTGTTGTGAGTGTGTCACAGTGAGCTTCAGCACCACTCAGACAATGACTTGGTTTCTTTTCCAACCCTCATCGGACTCATCCTTACAGAAATGAATGTTTGTACTTCATGGTGATTGACCTCAGCAATGCTCTGTGGGCGCTTTCCCATGCCGCTGGATAGAGATTTGCATCATTGCTAATGGCTTCATGGCGTGACTATTGATACACTACAGTTAGAGATGTCAGGGCAGGATGGCCTTGGAGATGAAACACACTTGGAGAAGTGCATTTAGGGAGAGACAGATAGCAGGGTTTGGATCTGACTGCAGCACACTGAGGCCCCTGGGCTTTGAACCTGCCCCAGATCCTACTTCTGAAATTAGCAGATGATTTAACCACTCTGGGAGTTTTCTCATGGATAAAATGTTTCACCTCAGCACCGAGGGAGACAGTAGCATCAGGAACTTGCACAAGTATTTAGCACAGTGCTGAGTGTGCAGAAACACTCATTAAAGTGACCTTGGCAGTCACTGACTCCAGCAGTTCTCAGACTGGGCTGATCATCAAAGGCATCAGGAGGCTTTAAAACAACAGACGCTTGCCTAGCATGAACAGGGCCCCCGGCTCGATGTCAGCATCAGTCAATCTGTGCGCATACACACACACACACACACACATACACAGATATGTATTTATTCATGCGTCTGGAGATTGCTCAGCAGTTAAGAACAAGTACTGCTCTTCCAGAGGCCCTGAGTTCTGTTCCAATGTCTGTCTGACAGCTCACAAACATCTGTATCTCTAGCTCCAGAGGGCCTGACCCTCTCTACTGACCTCCTTGGGCACCCTCACACATGTGGCATAGGTTTGCACAGACTCAAACACAAACACATTAAACCTTTAGAAGAAACCACACTCCTGGGGTCTGCGCCAGTTGCTCTGCCTGGATATGGGTGGGGAGTGTCTGCGTTTGTGAAGCTCCTAGGCTGAGTTTGGTGTGTAGTTCTGGGAGCTGCAATGGGGAAAGATGGCTTCTTGCCTATGGCAGCAGGACTAAACTGGCAGGACAGGGTACCAGAACCCCGCCCTTGCCGGCCCAGGGCAGCATTCTGAGAAGGCAAACCAGGGCCTACTGCTGTAACCATCTTTCTTTTTTTTTCCCCTCGAGACAGGGTTTCTTTGTTGTAGCTCTGGCTGTCCTGGAACCCACTCTGTAGACCAGGCTGGCCTCGGACTTACAGTGATCCACCTGCCTCTGCTTCCCAAGGGCTGGGATTAAAGGTGTGCACCACCACCCAGCATACAGCAAAGGTTTGCTAGTCATGAGTGGCCTAGATAGGCTCACTGGAGATTTCTGACTTGCTCAGGTAAAGAATGGGGACAAGAAAAACCCTCTTAGGCTTACGATCTTTCATTTACAAAATCTCTTGAGTTTGCTGTGACGGAGTACGCAGATACTGGGGGCTTGAGACAGGGTCAGCTGCGTAGTGAGATCAAGCAAAATGATTACCCGAGTAAATGTTGAATGAACGTTATACTAAAAGAAGCCAATGCGTATTGACTCTCTCCTGTGTCCCAGGACCTGTGTAACACAACCTCTTGTTACAGTGAGGAAGGGAAGGAGATGGGCAGCAGAGAGGAAGCACTTCCGAAGACAGCTGGGCAAGCGGCAGAGCAGGTCTGGGCAAGCGGCAGAGCAGGTCACGTGGCTGCATACCTGCATTCCCCATTCAACAAATGCGCTGCGCGTGCCTACTGTGTGGCAGACCCAGAACCAGCGTCTGCCTTTGTAGAGCTCACATTCCTGCAGGGAGAGGCTGACCAACATGTGATAAATTATACAGTGCGTTAGGGGTGTAGTGCTGTGGGGGAAGGCGGGGAGTGAAAGCCAGTAGGTTTGCTGTTTCCCTCCTCCTTAAAGTTTGAAATCAAGCAGTCAGTAGACGGCGTTTGCAGCAGGAATTGGACGAGGTGAGCTTCTCCGGCCAGTAGATACTGGCCGGCCCCATTCCTGGAGCATGGAAAAGCTGGACAGAAGCCCTAAAGTAAGAGCATGCTCTGGAAAAAACAGCGAAGAGATCAGGCTAGGGACGAACACTTTGGTAGAAAAGCAAGAGCCGGTGAAGGTGGGAGCAGTTATGTAGAACCTCGTACAATAACCTACGTTTTAAGCTTTTGCTCAGAGAAATTGGGAGCCTTCGATGAGTTTTGTGCAGATGAGGACGTAGGTTTTGAAAGATCCTTGTGTTGGTTGAGGGCCGAACAAGAGAGCATCTGTGGTGATGTCTCAGCACTTGGTTTTACTGCTGTACAGGCTCGGTGACGCTGCAGGGCGGCTCCAGGCCAGCAGGGGGCAGCAGTTCCGGGAGCGCGCCTCTAATGTAACGGGGTGCAGTCCTTACTTCCCTTACTCGCTGGAGTGGCGGCGGTATTACCCAATGGATACACACATCAATGTGGTGAGGCGGGACGGTTGATGGCGCCAGCCAATAGGCAGGGCTGTCGTCTTCTACTTGCGCGGTCCCCATATAAAAGGCAGGCGCGGACGCGCGGCCCTTCTCTCGCCAGGCGTCCTCGTTAGAGGTGAGGGCCTTCCGCGCGTGCTGCGGGAGGGCGGCAGGAGCGCGGCAGGAGCGCGGGCCCGGGTCGGGAGCGGCGGGCGCGGGCGCGGCTGGGGAGGAGCCGGACCCGGTTCCCCGCTCCGCCTGCGGCCTCGCGCGCTGCGGCGGCGGCAGCCCCGGCCGGGCCCAGCTCCCGCGTGGCCGGCTCGGCCTAGGCCTCGGGCCGGCCGGCCGGGCTCACGCTGCCCTTCTCTCCCCAGTGACATCGTCTTTAAACCCTGCGTGGCAATCCCTGACGCACCGCCGTGATGCCCAGGGAAGACAGGGCGACCTGGAAGTCCAACTACTTCCTTAAGATCATCGTAAGTGCGGAGCGGTCGCGGACGAGCCGCTCCCGCCGGGGTTCCTACCGGGGCAGGCTCCTCCGGCGCTGCCGCAGAATTAGGCCGTGTGGACGGATTCTGTGATCTCAGGGCCCCGGTGTAGGTCCCCAGGTGCAGACTAGCTCACGCGGCCAAGTGGCTCGGCCTGTAGAACCTCTGCGAGGCCCTGCCGTCTGCGGAAAGGGCCGAGAGTGATTCACCCTAAGGAGGCAGGTAGTTGCACACCTGAGACCTGCCCGTCAAGCTGGTGTCCAGTGACTTACAAAAGGCTTTGGAAGCTGGTGAAGGCAGTTAATCAGAGCTGCGGCCAAACTTTGAGGGCTTAGCCTTGTTTTAGTGTACCTTAGTGTAGTAAATTTTAGACACAAAGATCCTCGGGTAAGGCAATAACATATTCACAACGTAGCTCTGCAATAGTTCGTAGAAAAATCTTTTAACTTTGATCATTTCACCCAGCCAGGAATGCCTTATTGGTTACTGGAAACTTTTTTTTTTTTGATGCTGGGCTTCCCCATGTATCTCAGGCTGGCCTGGAATTAGCAATTAAGCTTCAGCCGGCATTACAGGTGTGCCACCACACCTAGCTAAAAGTTAGTATTTGGCTGCGTGACAGAAATTTAATTGGTACCATTCATAACCATGTTAAACTCAGGTGGCTCGCTCCCAGTGGGAGAGTCACAGCGTAACTTCAGAAGCATCAAGAGTTGGGAGCCAGCGCTTGTGGGGCTTGGTTTCTGCTGGTGTGCTTCCTTTCCTCTCTGAAAACTCGATTTCCTTCTGGCCTGTTCTGTAGCAACTGCTGGATGATTATCCAAAATGCTTCATTGTGGGAGCAGACAACGTGGGCTCCAAGCAGATGCAGCAGATCCGCATGTCCCTGCGAGGGAAGGCCGTGGTACTGATGGGCAAGAACACCATGATGCGCAAGGCCATCCGGGGGCACCTGGAGAACAACCCCGCCCTGGAGAAGTTAGTGTGCTCCTGGTTGCCCTTCTCCCCTCTCCTGCAGAAGGATGGTATTTTCAGTGACCGACTCTCATAAACTTTTCTTTGCAGACTCCTGCCTCACATCCGCGGCAATGTGGGCTTTGTGTTCACCAAGGAGGACCTCACTGAGATTAGGGACATGCTGCTGGCCAATAAGGTAAGGGGAGAGTGATGGTGAACGAAAGCAGAATTAACCATTGTTTCTTAGCGGAGGCACTTTTCTCACTGTTCGGTGTCTTTGTTCAGGTGCCGGCTGCTGCCCGTGCTGGTGCCATCGCCCCGTGTGAGGTCACCGTGCCAGCCCAGAACACAGGGCTGGGGCCTGAGAAGACCTCTTTCTTCCAGGCTTTAGGCATCACCACTAAAATCTCCAGGGGAACCATTGAGATTCTGGTGAGTAGAACTGGCTTGCGGTGCTTGCTAGACTCCATGTCTCTGGACACCATGGGCTATGTCATGTCCAGATGGTAACTGCTTTCTGTTCTCCTTCCTCAGAGTGATGTGCAGCTGATAAAAACTGGAGACAAAGTGGGAGCCAGCGAGGCCACACTGCTGAACATGCTGAACATCTCCCCCTTCTCCTTTGGGCTGATCATCCAACAGGTGTTTGACAATGGCAGCATTTACAACCCGGAAGTGCTTGACATCACAGAGCAGACTCTGCACTCTCGCTTCCTGGAGGTATGCCGCCTAGCCCCTTACCACTGAGCATAGCCGACGCCAGTGTAGGCCCGGCTCTTTAAGTCCATGACGTGTGCTGGTGTGGTGGTACGCATCTTTAATCAATCCCAGCAAAAGCAGGTGACCTTGTGAGTTCAGGCCGTCATGGCCTATATACATAGTGAATTTGAGGACCATAAAGTCCACAAAACCAAAAAAAAAAAAAAAAAAAAGCCCAGGAGATCATCAGAAAATTTTTCTGTGCTGGGGACTGAGAACCTCATATGAGGTTCGAGTAGAGAGTCCAAGGAGGAATGAGCACAAGTCAGGGCTGTAGGCCTGGCTTTGTTATTGTCATAAGGAGTTTGTCTTGAGTGAACGACACGCTGAAATACACACACACACACGGATTTAGCCGTTTTGGTGTTCTAGAAATTTTTGAGCGTTGTATTACATCATTTCTACTCCTCTTCCAACTCTTGCTGTGTGCCCATCAACTCTAGGACCTGAAAGATGCTGAGTTCTTAGAGCAAGTATGTTAGCATTTGCAGTGTATTGTGAGTTGGAGGAAACAGCCTGCAGGAGGCTGTGTGTGGATTCATGTACTGCCATAGAACGTACAGTACTTGGGATTCTAGATTCTGGGTCATGGGCCCCTATCCAAGGGAAAACGGCATGTAGCTCCATTCAGTTACAATTCTCTTCTGGAAATAGTTTAACCTTTTTGTCTGACAGCGTAGTAACATGTTAACAGCTTAGATTTTTAGATACCTGAAATGGTATATGGAACACCAGGTTTGGAGTGAGGGTAAACAAACCGGTCTGGCCCTGCTGGGAACATTTGGTATGAGGGCTTGGAGACTGAGCAGCCAGCCTAGCTGTCTGCTGTGGGATGCTGAAGGTGTGAACTAAAATGGCCTCGTCTTTCCCATGCAGGGTGTTCGGAACGTTGCCAGTGTGTGTCTGCAGATCGGCTACCCGACGGTGGCCTCGGTGCCACACTCCATCATCAATGGGTACAAGCGGGTCCTGGCCTTGTCTGTGGAGACTGAGTACACCTTCCCACTTGCTGAAAAGGTAGATACCCTTCCAGGGCCATAGTGGCCTGACCTCAGGTGAAAAGTAGCAGTCTGAGTACATTCATACTCTTAGCACACAGTAGGTACCTTTTGAGACAGGGTTTCATGCAGCCAAAGTCAATCTTAGTAGTTGGTGACCTTGAATCCAGGTGTGCCAGCAGGTTTGGGTTTGTGTTAGCTGGGTGGGGCCTGCCCGCTAGGCAAGAACTCTACCCACTGAGGCATTAATATATCCCCTGTCCATTGGGTTTTGTTAACTTTTGAGACTGGGTCTCTAGCTCTGGCTGGCTTACACCACCCTGCACCCCCAGTGTTGCAGCAAGTGTGAGTGAGCCTGCCCTGAGCTGTCCTTTCTTGATCAAAGTAAGCAAGCTATTTTAGAGATGGGGAGAAGGGATACACTTTCACATAAAAGACTCCAGACCCCAAGGACTTTAAGAGCTGGGGTCCGAGTGTCGTGCTCAAGGTCCCACAGATTGGGTAACTGCCACACAGGAAGCTTTTACTGGCTGGGCCTTGTTAAGTAGGAGGGGAGCTGCACGGGCAGGTAGGGTGGTGGTGGCAGAAGAGTGGATGACCACACTGACCATCTTTTCTCCTTCAAGGTCAAGGCCTTCTTGGCAGATCCATCTGCATTTGCGGCTGCTGCCCCCGTGGCTGCTGCTACCACTGCTGCTCCTGCTGCAGCTGCAGCCCCAGCCAAGGCCGAAGCCAAGGAAGAGTCGGAGGAATCAGATGAGGATATGGGATTTGGTCTCTTTGACTAATTTCCTCAACAACCAACTCAGCCAGCTTAAATTAATTTGGGAAACATGGAAATAAATGCTTACTTCTGTTAAAAGTATGACTGGATTTATTTTGTACATTTCGAGGTTTAGGAAACTAAAATAGGGTTAAAAACCCAAACCTTTTTATTTAGGGCAGTACTTGGTACGTCATCCTTGTTTCTAAATAAAGCCACTGGTTCTTGAGACAGTTCTCACCCAGGCCCCAGCTGGCCTGGGATGCCTCCTGAGTGCTGGGGTTGAAAATATGTATCCATGGAGGAAATATCCCAAAATTATGACACCTAAAAACTAGATCATACCAGCTACATAACTATAGTTGAACCTTGGTATCTAGAACTAGTCTTAGTCAAGTACTCATCTGAGGAGCCAGGGATGCTTTAGGTATGAAGTCCCAGACTGCGAGTGGGATTGGCATGTAGCTCGGGAACATGTCAGTCTTGGGGATTGAACTCAGGTGAGCTATGTACATCCCTAGCATGATAGTACCTCTTGAGATTAGGCATAACGTAACCTGAAGTGTAGAAATTAATGAGCCTCAGTCTTCTGACCAGCAATTTCAGACAACTCTAATACCCCAGCGTTTTAGATGTTGAGTCTGGTAAAAGACAGGGCTGGCTGTACTGTTCCTAGGTACATTAAGATAGACTTTCAACACTACAACTTGTACTACAGTACAAGGCTGACTTGAATACAGGGACGGCTGCTAAGGTGGTGTGTACAGTGTTGGACATACGGTTGGTTCATGTTCTGTTTGGAAGAATGCAGACTATAGTAACGTGCATTACAGGTCGTAGGACTTCCCAAAAATAATTCTCAATCCATGTACATCCACAGGTAACTAGAGGGTGTGGGCGAAGAATATGCTAGAGTTCTAACCTTCATTTCTCGGAACAGTTTGGTGTCAGTTTATATACGCATTCAATAGGTGTGAAGTCGGTCTGAAGACGGTGAGGAGCACCTCTAAAGTTAACACCCTATTAGTTATGAAGCCTGTGGCTCTCACTACAGAGCTGTACCATTAACTTGCCTTAACTAGTTGTCAACAGTTGAAAGCCGCTGCTGAGGGCCAACTAGCAGCCTGGAGACCGCACTTTCTGAAGTCCGAGTGGGAAATCAGTCTCCAAAGACACGAAGCTCTCCCTCACCCTGCCTCCAGCCGTCCGGGCCCCGACTCCCCGCGGGACCGCGCGGCGATGCCGCAGGCATGCGTCCCCGAGCCTCTGCACCGGTCCAACTCCGAGTCCTGAACCGCAGCCTCCGGACACCTGACGAGCTCCGGCATTCAGCGGCCCGGCCGAGAGCGCAGAGCCGTCGGGAACGCCGGGATGGCGGTGTCGGGCCGGACCCGGGACTCCGAGGATGCCGGAGCTGCGGGGCGTCTCCCGAGGCCGCGCGCAGAAGCCCGCGTCCCGGGGGCCGCAGCGCGCGACCTGGCGGCGGCCGCCCTCCCGCCCGGGGGCGCCAGGCCTCGCCTTGCCGCGTGGGCCCCGCTGACCCGGAAGCGCTCCGGAAGCGGTTCCGGAGCGGGCGCCGGCAGGATGGCGGCGGACACGCAGGTGAGGCGGGCGGCCGCGGGGCCGACGCGGCGAACGGCGGGGCCGGGACGCGGGCGGCGGTGGCGGGAGCGCCGGGTCCGAGGCTGCGGAGCTGACGGCGGCCGAGGGCGCGGAGAGAGGCGGCGGGGCCCTCACGGCGCGAGGCCCGCAGGGCCGGGGCGGGCGGGCGGCCCCGGCTCGAGGATCCGCCGCTTCGGCTTGGTTTCCGGGCGGCTGGCGCCCAGCTGGGCCTGTTTCCGCCCCGGCCGCTGCGGAGCCTCCCCGGGAGCCCGCCGCGGTTCTCCGGAGCCCGGTGGCCGGGAGCCGCGGGGCGGCGCGGAGTCGCCCGACACGCGGACGTCCATACGGGTGTTGGAACTGAGCTCAAGGCGTTAGGAGCATGACATTACCCTGCAGCTCTCGGTCTTTATGATCGTGAAACGGTGCTGAGACGATACCTGTTGGGAAGATTTCGTGAGGAGGTGGTGGGCTCCGTGTGGTTCGGTTGTTACCGGGTCCCGGATTAGATCACAGGGCTGCCTTCACCTAGGAAGAGCCTTGACAACTTTTTAGCGTTAACACCCGAGTGTGCCTTGCAGTCCAGGGAGGACTTGACACCCTTTCTCCATCTTTTGTAGCCGTGTGGAAGGGCGAGAAGACTTACAAGTGGGGAAAGGGAACGTTTTCTCTTTATCCTCCCCACTCCCTTTTAGAAAATGTAGATGAAAAAAAAATGTAGATCAAGCTGGCGTTGAACTTGTAGCCACCTTGTCCGTGCCTCCCTGGTGCTGGGATGATCCCACCTGGCAGAAACTGGTATTTAAAAGACAGTCTCTGGGGTGAGGTTAATTGATTTTTATGTTTGAGCCTTGAGCCTGAACACTCAAAACACTATCCTGAACACTCAAAAGACATTTTGCAAGGCATCTCCTGAACCAGTGTCATACTGACTCCTAAGATGGGAAGTTTCTTAGAGTTTCTAGGGTACTGAATGCTTAACATTAATACTCACGGGTAATGTCGGGTGGCAGCGGCACACACCTCTATAAATTCAAGGCTAGCCTGGTCTACAGAGTGAGTTCCAGGACAGCCAGGGTTACACAGAGAAACCCTGTCTCAAAAAACAAGACAAACTCACTGGTAAAAGAACGCTCTCTCTAGAGTAGCAGTGTTTTAAAATAACCCTAGTAAGAGGTACTTCAGTTAGTCATAATTAAATGAAATTAAAGGTTCAGCTCTTCGCTTATGCTAAGTATGTGTGGCTAGTGGCTGATGTATCGGCCAGTTCTGTCATCTTGGAAAAGTCTCTTTCTTGGGCAGTGCTGTCTGCAGGGGCACCTGTGACCAGATGGTCTTCCCAACATCCGTGTGACTCCTAAAGGATCTTAGTTTGCTGTTCCTCAGTTTTGCCGTGACAAGGTCTGCAGTAGGTAACTTCTTGAGCTTCCCTTTGCAGCGGCGGGGAACCGTTTCAGGGCCTCGTGCGTGCTAAGCCAGGGCGGCATTACAAGCCACACTCCCAGTCTCT
The DNA here is from genome assembly GCA_026225945.1 of Cricetomys ansorgei. Taxonomy (NCBI): domain Eukaryota; kingdom Metazoa; phylum Chordata; class Mammalia; order Rodentia; family Nesomyidae; genus Cricetomys; species Cricetomys ansorgei. Next base: position 80,572 of record JAMJFZ010000884.1, read on the forward strand.
TGATTTCTGATTAAGAAAAAGAAAGGCCTTTTCCTCACTTTCAAATATGAAAAGTTCTTTTATGTTTGTGAGAGAAGCCATAAACACAAATTTAGCGCTGTGCTGTTGCCCGGCGTAGTGGCACTTGCTTTTAGTCCCAGCCCTCGGGAGGCAGAGGCAGGTGCATCCCTGTAAGCTTCAGGCCGCCCAGGGCTACACTGTGAGACCTTTTCTCAAAATGATACTATATCGGAAGGCAGAGAGTAGTATGTATGCATCCATTTTTCCCCATTTTCTCCAACCTCATGAAGATTAGTAAAGGATTTAAAAAAATAATAATGGAGGGCTGGAGAGACAGTTCAGCGGTAAGAGAGCGGGCTGCTCTTCCAGAGGTCCTGAGTTCAATTCCTAGCAACTGCATGGTAACTCACAGCCAAGGGGTCTGATGGCCCTCTGATACAGGTGTACATGCGGATAAAGCACTCATACATGAACTAAATAAGTCTTAAAATAATAGTAACAATATGGGCCAGCAGTTTGGCTTACTAGGTAAAAGTGCTTGCAGCTGTGTGAACCTGATGACCTGCGTGTGATCCTTGGGTCCCTTAGTGCAAGGAGAAAACTGACTCCTGAAGGCTGTCCTCACACACTCACACACACACACACATGCTAGCCTGTGGGGGTGTGGGAGACTCAGTGGTGGAACACTTGTTTAGCATTCGCAAGAGTCTAGACTCCATCCCTAGCACCCCTCCAAGATGTTTAGGCCTGAGGATGTGGCTCAGTGATAGAGTGTGTCTGACGTGTTTGATCCTCAGTGCAGCGGAGACAAACCCAACAAATGAGCAGGGAGGATGGAGAGCACAGGCAAAGCAGCAAACTTTTGGAAGCTAGAAAGTGACAATGTGAGATAGAGTTCTGAACACTGAAGGGAATGAGTCCTAAGTCATCAGCTAGGAAACTCAAGAACCAACCTGAAATACATGGCAGAATCTTTGCAAGGTGGGGTTGATGGGATCAGCTCAAGTGGACCTGAGGGTGACTGGGTTAAGGAGGCTTGGTTGACCCCCAAGGTTAGACCCCATCAGATACCCAGCTTTCCTACTCTGGCAAGAAACTAAAGTTTTCTCTATGGGGACCATAAAACAGAGGACCCAGTGCTGTGGACACTAATTTAGGATCAATCTTGAAGGAAATCGTTAACAAAATAATTCAAGAAACTTTCCTCCAGTGGATGGATATGTTTCCAGATCAGAGTTGTAGCACGGTGGATAAAAAATACTCAGAACAAAGCAAATTACCATGGAATTTCAGAATCTTAAAAAGGAGATCTAGAAGTTACTAGGAAGAAAAAACCAGGTGCCCTCCAAAAGACCAGAGTCAGAATCAGGCATTCCTGTGATCCCAACACTGGAAGATTGAAGTAGGAGGCCAGCCTGGGTACCTAGTGAGACCTCTCTGAACAAAAGAGATGTTATGAGGTGTTCACAAGCACAGCCAAAGGTTAGTATTCAGTGGAGAAGTGCAGCAGCTTCAGGATTCTGAAGAAAATGATTTCAGCATCCGAATTCTGGGTTGACAAGCTTGAATACGAGGGTAGAACCTTTTCCCACTGCATGGCCTCTGAAATGAAGGATGTGCTTCACACAGACACCTTTGTACACTTGATGGTTATCTTACACACTTCCTCTCACACGCACACAGCTGTACAGGGTCACCTGCCTACTTGTGGTAGGACAGAAAGCTCAGACTCCCTCAGGAGGATGGACAGTTTGCCAGAAGAGACACAGCCAGGAGTTTGAGTTGAATTATTAATAAGATTAGGTAAGACAGGGCAGACAGGTCATGGAAAGGGAAGTTAACCCTAGGGGAACAAAGACGCCGGGCGGGACAGGAGCACAGTTCCAGCACTGACGTTCCAGCTGAAGTGTATGGAATTGAGGGCTGCTCTTGGGAGGGGGGCAGTGTGGTGGGTCAGGGTGCGAGGCCAGATGGTGTAAGACAGAAGAGCTCTAGTGCAAGGGAGCCTCCACAGTCGGAGTTGCAGCGCGACCGCTGAAGGGCCAGCTTGGCTCCAGCCTGGGGAGCAGACCGCGAGTTCTAGGGTTATCTGAAAGTAAAGCTAAGTACATTTAGAAAGCCAAAGCAAGGCCAGATGTGGTGGCACAACCTGTACTCTCAGCACTTGGGAGACAGGCAGATCTCTTGCGTTCGAGGCCAGCTTGGTCTATGTAGTGATTTCCAGAATAGCTAGGGCTCTGTAGAGACCCAGTCTCAAGAAAACCAAACCAAAAAAAAAAAAAAAATTAAAGCAAAAACTAGTTTCTGTACAAGTTTGGACATCATAGTATTCGTTACCAAGAGAGCTATAGCAGGAATTTAAGCATAAAAGAGAAAGGGGGCTGGTAAGGTGGCTCAGGGGGGAAACGCACTTGCAGTGAGGCATGCTGGATGAGCCGAATGCCCAGGACTCCCACAAGGTGCTCCCTGGTCGCCACGCTTGTACACATCTGTTGTAGAAGTGTATTTTTAGTTATGTTTAAAATGGTGGTTTTGTGCACTGTTGGGTGAGAGGCTGCCTAGGTCTTGGCATTTTGTATCGTCTGCAGGTGCTGGCTCAATGTGAGGGATGTGTGATTGCTCGTGATCTGCATGTGCCACAGTAGAACACCTAAGGAGCTTAGGTGTCAATAAAACCCCTGAGATGCTCAGAGCTCCGCTGTCCTGTATGATGTGGCCATGTCTGTGGTTCCTCTGCTGAGGTCTGGCAGGGTTTGCAAGTATGAATATGCCTCCGTGTGTTCCTTGGTTGTTTTCAGGATTTTTTTTTTCTTTCTCTCGAGACAGGGTTTCCCTGTTGTAACTCTGGCAGTCCTGGAACACACTCTGTAGACCAGGCTGGGCTCAAAGTCAATGAGCTCCTCAACACTCCCCCAAGTGTTGGGAATAAAGGCGTGCACCAGCACCGCCTGGCTTGTTTTCAGGATTTTGAGGTATAGTTTACATGTGAAAAAAGTACTGTCTTTTGTTGGTATTTATTTATTTATTTACTTACTTACTCATTTATTTATTTGAGGCAGGGTCTTTTTATGTAGAACAGGCAGGCCTTGAACTCACAGAGATTCTTCTGCTGGATAAAAGGAATGTGCTACCACACCTGACTTGTACTGTCGTTTTAAAAGAAATGTGTTCTGTTAGAGCTTCATGCACAAATATAATGTATCGTGACCATATCCACCCAACCCCCTTTCACTCCCTGAGGACCCCTAATACAGTCCTTTCCCTCATTCATGTTGATTTAAAAACTTTTATTTATAGTCTATCTCATGTCTGAGTGCCTACATGTATGTATGTATGTGTACTCTATGTTCCTAGAGTCTGCAGAGGTCTGGAGAGTATCAGATCCCTGGGAACTGGAGTTACAGGTGGTTGTGAGCTGCCATGTAGGTGCTAAGAACTGAACCTCAGTTCTTATGCAAAGCAGCAGATGCTCTTAAACTCTGAGCTGTCTCTCCAGCCCCTCCCCGTATGTGTGCAAGAGTGTGCTCTTGTGTCCCCATGCCACATTGTGTGTGTGGAGGTCAGACCTTGGGCTAGTCTGGTTATTGATGCCTACATGTGCATGGGTGTGGGTCCACCCACTGGAGCTTGGTGTGTGTGTGTGTGTGTGTGTGTGTGTGTGTGTGTGAGTGAGAGAGAAAGAGAGAGAGAGAGAGAGAGAAGGAGGGAGACAGACAGGCAGGCATCCCTTAAGAAATACGGCTCCCCCAACCAGGGGTGTACATTTGGGGTATTTCTGAAGTAATACTTTCTGTCTAGAGGGTTTTGCATTCTGCCTTGCCCAGGTTTAAGAAAGGAATGTTGACTGGATTACAGTAAAAGAGTGCATCTGAACCATGGGTGATTTTTGCCCCCTGGCCCTGGAGATTTGACAAAGTCTGGAGACTTGATTGTCACACCTAGGGTAGGAGGAGAATGCCACCAGTGGGTGGAGCCAAGAAATGCCGCTAAATCCCTATAATACACAGAGGCTGCTAGCTTCCTAGGACAAATAATTCTCCAGCCCCAGCATGAAGAATGTGGCAGTTGTGTGTGCACACTCGTGTTTTCTGATCTGACTGGTGATGTTTTCCGTGGGTTTGGTCTTCACAGGTTTCCGAGACGCTGAAGCGTTTTGCTGTGAAGGTGACAACAGCTAGCGTGAAGGAGCGAAGGGAGATTCTCAGTGAACTGGGGAGATGTATTGCTGGAAAAGGTGCATGTTTACCCTGGACCTCAGGCCCGTCATTTGGAAAATAGAGTGTGCTCTCCCTCACCTCTCTGCCCCTGCTCGCCCTCTGCCTCCCCCTCCCCTTTTCTTTTTTATATAATGTGCTTCAAAACAGTTGAAACATTTGTATCATGCAGGTAGTTATCTATAGTTATATTGCACAGTTATAGTTTTAACTCTGTTGATTTCAAATGTTCTTAAAAGACACACCTTGAGCAGCACACTGGGCACACAGACTTTCTTTTTGATTTGGGACACTTCTTTGTATGTCCACATAAATAAGATGGTCGCAGGTGGTTGGCCAATTAAGGGCCCTAAGATTGAGATATCCCTGTTTTCTAATGCCCTCTGGGAACATTCACTACAGGTGAATAAAACAGAATTTTACTAAACTTGTTTTTTTTTTTTTTTTTTTTGAGAGGAAGTGTGTTGTTTTGGAAAAGCACTCTATAATGGCTTTGAACCCTCATACCAACTTAAACCAGCCAACCTTCCCTTCCTTTCCTTCCAAGACAGGGACTTCTGAGTCCCAGCTGGCTTCTAGCTCATGATCATGACAGTCTTCTTGCTTCAGCCTCCCTAGTCCTGAGATTCTGCTACACCTGGCCAGCCTTCCCTTACATATTCTAACCCTAACCGCAGTCGGCCTTCTCTCTCGACTGCACGCCTGTCCAGAGGCAGTGCTTGTGGCGGTTGACTCTCTAGCAAGCGTGGGCACGTGGGCACTCTTATTCAGCCCAGCTACCTCTCTGGCCGGCCTGCCTGGGTTCCTGTTCACTTTGTTCCTTGTAAGGGGGTTTAACAGTAGTCTCCCCAGTAGGCGCGGCACGCATTAGTGTGAGTGTGCAGAGCGGCACGGAGCCAGGAGCTGTAGGCCCCGCCTCTTCCCCATCTTGGTCCAGCCCGGTCTGCACATGCTCCCCCTCAGCCTTCCTGTAGTTAATCTAATAGGCTAATCTGTTGGCGGGTTTAGGCCTTGAGAAGCCGCCAACTTACAGGTGCTTTCCCCTTTCTGGCTCCTCATGGAACTTTCAATCTTTTTTCTTTTGAAACAAGGCCTCTCTATGCAGACCTGGCTGTCCTGGAACTCACTCTGTAGACCAGGCTGGCCTTGAGCTCACAGAGATCTGCCTGCCTCTGCCTCCTGGGATTAAAGGCCACCACGCCTGGCTTATGGTACTTCAATCTTTCACTTTAAATGTTTTTTAATTATTATTTTGTGTGCATACATACGTATTATGGTATGTACGCGCAAGTGTCAAGTGCACACGTGGAGGACAGAACAGCCTCATGGAATCAGCTCCCTCTTCCCGCCTTTACATAGCTTCCAGGGATTGAACTAAGGTCTCACTTACACAATATGTATTTTTACCCACTAAGCCGCCTACCAACCTATTTTGTTTTGTTTTTGAAACAGGCTCTCTTGTATTGCCCAGGCTGGCTTCCAATTTCTGGGATCAAGCGATCCTCCTGTCTCAGTGTCCTGAGAAGCTAAGAGGGACTTCAGGCATGTGCCACCATACCTGGCTTATGCTATCTGTTGGTCTGACATCTATTTAGTTTTGAGACAAGGACTCAGTATGTAGCTCTGGCTGGCATGGAACTCCTACTTAGATCAGGCTGACCTTGAACTCACAGAGATCCGCCTGCTGCTGCTGTAATTAATGGCATGTGTCCCCACACCCGGCCTTTATGCACATTTTTGACTACTTATTAGACTATATGAGCAAATACCTGTCAAGTCATCACAAACTAAACAGCACAGTTGAAGCCAGTGCTCACGGTTGTGGCTCTGTTGCCTCCCTGCTCTTTAGAGAGAGGGGAGATGCTGAAGTTTGGATTTCTTCCATCTCGTTGGCTTATCAAATGCCTATTCTACTCTAAGCTTTTCCGTATCATGTGTTTTGATACTGCTTTTTTCTACTTGGGATTTTGCCTCACAGATACGGGGCATACTGGAGCTTCTGGTGGCCAGGACCCTACGTGACAGGAGGCCTGATGGAGGCAGATTCTCACCACTGTGCTTGTTGATTTCTGTATAACTTTGGTTTCAGATCTGCCAGAGGGAGCAGTAAAGGGGCTCTGCAAGTTATTCTGCTTGACTTTGCATCGATACAGGTGAATCCCGACCAGAGACCCAGTATCTAGGATGTGTTACAGGGGGATGGTGCAGGGTGGACAGAGCGCAGCTGTTAGAGCAGACTTCGTAGGTTCATGTTCTAATTACTGAATCTGGGCCAGTTATTCAACCTGTCCTTGCCTCGGTTTCCTCATCTGTAGAACGGAGGTGATACCATTATACAGCTTGTGGGTGGTGGTCAGTGTGAAGGCCTGGAACGGGACCTACCTCATGGTTACATTGCAGTGTATGTATGCAGTTATTGGTCGTGCTTAGAAAAGCATTAACCTAGCGTGGAGTCATGGGGATATACCATGGTAGAGATTCTGTCCTTGTCATCCTATGTCCTTAGCAGCTACTTTTGGAACTCTGGAGCGAGTTGGAGTCATCTAGTTTATTTCCATCACCTAGAGTCTACTGGAATTCGGTACCATTAGTTTTTCTCCAGGAAGACCATGCTTGGTTTAAGCAGTCCTGCCTCTGCCGAGATCCCCCAGTTACCTTTCCCCTTCCTCCCTGCTCTAGAGATGCAGCCTCCCGCAGAGCCTTGCAGGCAGCCATTCAGCAGTTGGCTGAGGCCCAGCCAGAGGCCACAGCTAAGAACCTTCTGCACTCTCTTCAGTCTTCAGGTGTCGGCTCCAAAGCAGGTGTTCCCAGGTAAGAGCTTAAGGCGTGGGCCTCCAGGGGTTGGTAGAGTCCTACTGAGGTAGGCTGGTGTAGGTGAGCAGTGTGAGCACACCTGGCTCTCACCCTTCGCACCTGAATGGCTCCTGGAGCCTGTTTGTGGAGAGAGGAAGCAGGGTAGCAGAGAAAACTACTTTTCTTGAGGAGCAGGGATGGGAGCCAATGGGCCCAAGGCGCTAGATGGGGAAATCCATATCTGTCTGTCTATCTATCTATCTATCTATCAATCATCTATTTATCAAGTTTTGTGTGCATGAAGTGTTCTGTCTGCGTGTATGTCTTTGCACAGTATGTTCATGCCTGGTACCTGAGGACACCAGAGGAGGGCGCCAGATCCCTGAAACAGATAATTGTGAGCTGCTGTGTGGGTGCTGGGAGAATTTAACCCAGGTCCTTTGGAGGAGCAACCAGTGCTCTTAAGTTCTGAGCCATTTCTCCAACTACATTTTGTTTCTGTAATTGCAAATGTCAAATGTTGGGGCCTTGGCCAGTGAGGCCTGGACTCTTGTCCTGGGTTGTCACTGATTTTGGAGAAAAGTTTCTACACCATTAAGTCACGGGAGGGTTTGTGTACATGCTGTACCTCAGGATGTGTGTACATGCTGTACCTCAGGATGTGTGTACGTGCTGTACCTCAGGATGTATGTATGTGCTGTACCTCAGGATGTATGTTTGTACGTGCTGTACCTCAGGATGTGCGTATGTGTATACCTCAGGATGTATGTACGTGCTGTATCTCAGGATGTATGTCTGTCTCTAGACGGAGGCTGGTACGCTGCATTTAGCTCTTTTTGTCTCTTTTCTCCTTTGTAGCAAGAGCAGTGGCTCAGCTGCCTTGTTGGCTCTGACCTGGACCTGCCTTCTAGTACGCATTGTCTTTCCCCTAAAAGCCAAGCGGCAGGGAGACATCTGGAACAAACTGGTAGGTTCCTTTGTCTTTGGAGCACGAGGGTCAACTTTACACGGGTATGGTGTTGCCACGTCTCTCACATCGCAGGTCTCTCATGGGTTGAGATTGGCTAGAGGTGTGTGGTGGGCATAGGTCAGTAGCAGTCACCTCTGTCTGTTCTCTGATATTCCCACGCTTCTCTGGGTCAGGGATGATGCTAGGCATCGTGTGCAATGATGAGCAAGACGTGTGGGCATGCCGTCATGAGAAGCCAGGGGAGACAGCTAAAAGGCAGGGCTGTCAGAAGATGGGGGATGTAGATCATTTGTTTTCTGGCTCACCACTCTCTCACCTGTGTCTATTTCAGGTAACGGAGTAAAGTTCTGGCTGTAGTCTTGCCATCTGATTCTCTCCTCTCTTTCTATGCCTGCTCTCCTGTACCTTTCTGTTTTCCTTCCCACCTGTCTGCTAACCAGAGATGGCCTGATAGGCCAGATCTGGGGAGTGGGGATTCTCCTGGATGTCTAGATAGGCTTGCTGTAGTCAGGTGGAGTGGTTGTGGTTCTGTAAGGAGTCTTGAGGGTGGTGTTACGGATCTAATTTTTGGCTATGAGATTTGACAGAGCCACACCTCCCCACCTCAGAAAGAGAGTTTGCAATGCCTTAGATACTGGTAGTGCAGAGCATGTAGCGTACGTGACTGTGGCACTAGAACCTGAAACGATCCATGGTGAAGCAGCCAGACAGCAGGAGATGGCCTTCTCCCTGGTTCTCAGTCAACACACCTTTAGGGACAGCTGTGGCGTGGCCTTCAGCCGTGGTTTAGTGGTGAGTCCTTCCCTGACTCTTCCCTGGTATTACTCCTGCTATAGTTGGTGTGAGTTTGACTCTGGAACCATCCACGGAGTGAATGGCTTTCTAACTAAGGTGGTTACTGGCAGGCCAGGCCCCTGGCTGCTCTCCATTGAGTTCTTAGAGCTGTCACCCGCGGTAAGTCAGCCAGCTCAGTGAGGAGGAGGGTCTGCCGCAGAGTGTATCATAGCACAGAACGCATCAGGAGCCTGGGACTTGGGCTTTTCATTTGCTGGCTCTGTTCTCCATTATATGCATAACTAATTCAGTCATTTATTGCTGATAGAAGCTGGGGCTGCTGTGTGAGCAAGGCTGAGGAACCCTTGCTTCTGTGGGGCTTATGCACATTGGAGAGACACAGGAGAGAGCCTGGTACAGTGCGGAGAAGGGGGGGAAGAGTGTTGTGAGGGTGGTAGGGGCAAGGCTTCTGTGAGGAGAGTGTGACCCCTGAGCAAGGGCTGGGACAGCTCAGGGAGAGGGCCCTGATACGATCCGGAGTGCGAGGTGGGCAAGCTTGTTTGATTATAGAACTCTCCAGCAGGTGTAGAAGGAGGCGCTGTTAGCACAGCATATAAGGTGTGAGAGGATAGAAGGAGATGACTGTTTTAGCCACTGTGGTGTATTACTAGTTTTTGTGACTATAGAAATGTTCTGTGTATCTGACGATTTTTGGCCCCAGTGCTGGAGATTTAACCCAGGGCCTTGGCTGGTCTGGAACTCACAGAGATCTTCCTGCTTCTACTTCTTGAGTGCTGGGATTAAAGGCGTGTGCCGCATGCTGAGTGCCGCCTTACTTCCTACAGTGCTTAGCATAATGCCTGCTGGTTAGTGTCTGTTAAGTCCTTGTGGTCTTTTTTATGTTTTTTAAGATTTAGTCTTGCTTTTTGAAGCAGCATCTCATTCTGTAGTCCTGGCTGGCTTTGAACTCACTGTGTAGAACAGGCTGACCTGAAACTCACTGAAATCTGGCTGCCTCTGCCTCCTGAGTACTGGGAACAAAGATGTGCACCACCATGCTCATCTGTAGTATTTGGTCCTCAATGAAGGACAAGTCTAGGCAGAGAAGTACATTAACTAGGACCTGTGCTTTTCCTGAGTGACAGCTGTCTTGCTGACGTTGTGTGTTTAGTGTGTCTTTTTTAATTTTTTTGTTATTGGGATGAACTTGGGGCTTCGTATGCTGTGTTTTGAGCTATGTCCTCATTTGTGTCTTCATTTATTCAGTATTATTTTCTCTGTCTGAACTATAAAGTGCAAGAAAGCACCCTGTTCTCCTGTGTATGCTTCAGCTCATATAGGTGTTAACAGATATTTATTAAATAAATGCATGAATGTACAGTGTAAGTAAAAGACAGGATTTAGGGGGCTGGAGAGATGGCTCAGCAGTTAAGAGCACTAGCGGCTCTTAGTGAAGACCTGGGTTTGATTGCTAGCATCCACATGGTGGTTCATAATTGTCTGTAACCCCAGATCCAGGGACTCTGCTAGCCTCTTCTGGCCTCCAAGGATACTGCATGTATTTGGTGTGCAGGCAGACAGCCCTATATGTTAGGGCGGTGTAGAAGGGGTTGGTAGAGAAGAGGGTTGGGTGGATGGAATGGAAGAAGCCTAGTGGGATGAAGCTGGGTCCAGAAGGCCTGATGGCTGTCCTGGCAGACTCTGAGGGTCATAGGATGCCTGCTTCTAAGTTACGTCCTGATTGGACATTTTCTGGTCCTGGCAGGTGGAGGTGCAGTGTCTGCTGCTGCTGGAGGTGCTGGGCGGCTCCCACAGGCATGCCGTCGACGGTGCTGTGAAGAAGCTCACTAAATTGTGGAAGGAGGTGGCTGGAGCAGGTGGGGGGCGGGAGGTAGGAGGCCTGCCTTTTGTGTCCACTGCTGTCTCACTCACCAGCCTTCCACTTCCTCTTCAGAACCCTGGGCTGGTGGAGCAGTACTTTTCAGCTATCCTTAGCCTAGAACCCAACCAGAATTATGCTGGCATGCTGGGGCTGCTGGTGCAGTTCTGCACGAACCACAAAGAGATGGACGTGGTCAGTCAGCATAAGGCAAGTGTCCCAGTGTTGTGATAGTGTGTTTGCTGCATCGGGGCCTGGAGGGGAGGAGCGGGAGCTCGCCTTGTCATTTGGCCTGTAGCTGTAGCTCATGTGAATCCTGGTGTAGTCACTGTGGTAATAGTTTACTGTTTACCTCCATGGGTAGCTCCTGTGCACCAAGCACTGTGCCAGGAATTACAGCAGTGAGCAGCAGGCTGTGACCCTTGTGAAACTGAGACAGAGAGGACCCTGGCATGAGACACATTGTCACCTAGTTAGTTATATCTGATAGTGGGAAGGATGCAAGATGGGTATCTGACTTGGACCTTGAGTCAGGGAGCCTGTCCCTGTGATGCATGTCTTAGCAGGTAAAGAGCAGTTGGCGAGTAAAGAGGTGGGCAGAACACCTTGGGCAAAGAGCAGATAGGAAGGAGCATCGAGAAGGCAGTGGGGTTAGTCTGGGAGTGGCTGAGAGAGCTTTCAGATGTTGCCAGCTGTGAGCAGGCAGGGCCATCAGAGCCTTGCCAAGGTCCTCGAGCTTTGTCCTGGGAGCCATGACAGTGACTGCTCCTCTTCCTTCAGTGGTGAGCAAGGGAGGGTGGGAAGCCGTGAGAAGTGAGATCTCTGCTTAACACTGAAGTTTCGGAACCCTGTGTCCTGCAGAGTGCCCTGCTGGATTTCTACGTGAAGAACATTTTGATGAGCAAAGTGAAGCCTCCGAAGTATTTGTTGGTGAGTGGATTGCACACCTACCACCCAGACAAGTATCAAATCCTGGCTTAAATTTTGGACACTGCCCTCCTGTTTACTCTCACTCTTTTCCCATGAGGACCTGGGAGCCTGACTCTTTATCTCTGTAGGACAAATGTGCCCCCATGCTCCGGTTCATGTCCCACTCGGAGTTTAAGGACCTGATTCTGCCCACCATACAGAAGTCCTTGCTGAGGAGCCCGGAGAACGTTGTTGAAAGTAGGTGAATGCAGAGTGTGTGGGTGGGAGGAGTTGCGCTGCCTGAGCGGCTCTGGTCCTGCTGTCTCGGAGCAGGGGCCCTGGTGTTGTGAGTGTGGCCCGTGTTCATTAGTACTGGTGATGGCTGTGGGCGAGATCAGGAACTCCTTCCAGAATATGTTGAAAGCATGGGCTTTCTTTTCTAAAATGTATTTTCATGCGTATGTGTGCGTGCGTGAGTGCATGTGCCCACAGGGCACCAGATCCCCTGGAACTAGAGTTCTAGGCTGTTGTGAGCTGCCTGATGTGGGTCCCGGAAGAGCAGCTGGTGCTCTTTACTGCTGAGCCGTCATTCCAGTCCCACCAGGCACTGTCTTACTAGAAGACTGTGGAAAAGTATCTGCTTAGAATACTGCCTGTCATCATGGAGGTTGGAGAACCTTCTGGAGATAGTTGCGATTAACTTTTCTCTAGACAGTCTGGGCTGGACTTGGTGTGAAGAGCAGAGCTTTGGCTCACTCGGCTCAAGGGCGTGACAGTCTGTGCCCTGGGAGAGAGGAAAGGCAGTCATGTTACCTGAATAGCAGACTCTGGTGGTGTTTACTGGGGAGTAGGGAAACGGGCTCTGGAACTTGGAACTGAAGGGCAGTGTGTTCTGTCCCCTTAGCCATCTCCAGCCTGCTGGCGTCAGTGACACTTGATCTCAGCCAGTATGCCCTGGACATTGTGAAGGGCTTGGCCAGTGAGTATGTGGGCTCTCTGCAGCCCCTTAGGTTTTTGTTGCAAAGAGGGCTGGGAGTAGTTTGTTAGAAATAAGTTTAAGCCTCAACAAGGTGGCTCCCTGGGATAAAGGTGGTTTCTGCTAATCGTGACAACTCAAGTACAGTCCTGGAAACCACATGATGAAGGAGAGAACCTACTCCCACAAACTCTTCTCCGACTCTACATGTGTGCCATGGCACCCCTTCCTTCCAGACACAAATCAATAAATGTTAAAATGAAAAAAGGACAAAGAAGTAAGGCTTTAAGGGCAGTGTTTCTTTCTGAGGGTGTTTATAATGAGATCAGAGAGCAGGAGTAAAGACCCGGAGCCACTAGGCGAGACTCATGTCTGGCTGCTGAGCTGCTGCAGCCCCTGAGCTGTGGCTCTGTGTGTCCAGATCAGCTGAAATCCAACAGCCCCCGCCTGATGGACGAAGCTGTGCTAGCTCTGCGCAACCTGGCCCGCCAGTGCAGCGACTCCTCGGCCACCGAGGCCCTGACCAAGCACCTGTTTGCAATCCTTGGAGGTGAGCAGGCCTTCTTGGTACAGTAGATGACCAAGTGTGCCCTTGCCTGCTGGCACTGGGGTGTGGTGGGAACTCGGTTGAGTCTGCTCTGCACAGCTGTGTGGGTAAGGGCGCACCTCTGTGGTGTGAGCAGAAGCACACTGCTGGCAGCATAGACGGCGATGCGCATGTTTTTAAGAACATGTGCTTTTGTGTGGGAGCAGGGAGAGAGGAAAGAAAGACAGGCATGAAGATGTATTAATAATACTTGTGAGTAGTCAGACCGTGGGTGATGTAAGGTATTTTTTCTCTCTGTATTTTTCTGTTTCTCAGATTTTCTGTAAGAATGTAGTACTTTGTTAGACAGAAAACCACAGGCTATAAAATGCTGTTTTAAACCCAGATTCCCACTAGAAAGGCTGCTGCGGGAGTCTACCTGTGCGTTGTGAAGTAGAGCAACATGAATGAGCACTTTTGTCTATCTCCTCACAGGCTCAGAAGGAAAGTTGACCATCGTAGCCCAGAAGATGAGCGTCCTCTCAGGTAGGGCTTCCTCTGCGGTCACGGCAGCGTGCTGCAGTAATGGAGGGAGGTTTAATGGAGCTCTCAGGTGAGGCGAGTCCTTGGACTTGGCTGCCAGCCTGTGTGGCAGGAGGCCTTGCTTCTAAAAAAGGGAAGTCTGGAGGAAAATTGAAGAGAATTAGTAAGGGCTAGGGGAGAGCATGGCTGCTGGCGCAGGTAACCATGACAAGAAGACTTGTCTGCTGCGGCTTTGTGCAGGGGAGGGGCCAAGCAGAGATTCTGCCTTTCAGGGATTGGAAGCCTCAGTCATCACGTGGTATCAGGGCCTTCCAGTCAAGTCCTGAATGGGTCCGTGGCTGAGCTGTTCATCCCGTTCCTCCAGCAGGAAGGTAATTCCTCATGACATGGGGAGCATGCACTTTAGACCCCTTGACCATGGTTTTTCAGTCAGCCTTCTAAAAGGCTATCTAAAGGCACACCTCCTTGAGTTAGCAGCGCTGGGAATTATCTGAAATGTCCCTGCTTCCTCCCCTGGGACTCCGGCTTGCCTTCTCGCACTGCTTGCAGTGATTTGATATGTGTAAGACGTCAGACCGACTGGACTTGTGCCGCTTGCCCTAGTGCACGAAGGTACCTTGGTCCACGCCGTCTCTGTCCTGGCGCTCTGGTGCAACCGGTTCACTACAGAAGTGCCCAAGAAGCTTACCGACTGGTTCAAGAAAGTTTTCAGCCTTAAAACCTCCACCTCTGCAGTGAGGCACGCCTACCTGCAGTGCATGCTGGCCTCCTTCCGGGGTGAGTCGTCAGGCTGCCTGTGGAGGGTGGCTGGGCACGCTCGCCATTCTGGGCCTTCTTTTCTGGTTCACTTACTGCACCTCATTTTCTTCTGAATCCTTGAGCCCAGTCTTGGTAGTAGTGACTTCCCTTGTTGGGTTTTATTCAGAAAGGACCTACAACCAGAACCTGTTGTACTGAGATCACCAATTTGAAAGGTTTAATGCTATGTACACTTGATTTTGCACCTTTAAAAAAATGACTGCTTCCATCTCTTCAGAGCTAAATGTAGCTACTGACATGAGCAGGGGTGGTCCTCTCCTTCCCAAATGGCCAGGGAATATTTGATCTCTACTAAAAACCTCTTGTTATTGACTCCTTCCTCTGATAGAGGATTGTGTTTCTTAAATGATGTATTAATTGTAAGTTTATGGTTTACTGCATTTAAAGAAACGTTAGAAGATTCCTGAGCCTTTCCTGGACAGAAGAAACTCCCCTGATAAGCTTTGTGCCTGTGCATATCTTACTGAGTAGGAACAAGGATCTGGGCAGAAGAGACACTTGTCCTGAGTTGAAAGTAACCCATCTTTCCCACATGTGTCTCCTTATGAGTGGAGATACATAGCTAATGTGATGCCAACTACCTGGGGTATAGTGAGTTCATATCACTGATTTCAAAACAGTGTTCATATATCAGTTTGCGTTTTTGCTACCTTGATCAGCTTTGGATTTAGATCGAATTGTAGAAATTAGAGATTGTTTTGACCTACATGAGTTAGCTTTAGAAGTGACATCGCAGTTGGATCCTGGGGCTCAGGCCTATAATCCCAGCACTTAGGAGTTAGAGGCAGGGGTTATAAATCTCTTTGGCTACATACTGAATTTGAGGTCCGCCTGGAGTTTATGAGTAGTTACCAAAAACAAAATGAGTGTGTTTGGCTGTGGCTTTAACTGTTCACTTATTTATTTATTTATTTATCTCTACATAGTCCTGACTGTCCTGGAGCTCACAGAGATCCTCCTGCTTGAATCAAAGGCATGTGCCACCATGCCAGTTTATTTATTTTCAGTGTGCTTATTTCACAGATCAGCAGATTGGTTGAGCTTAGGGGTTTGGGTTGAGAGGTTGTCTTGAAGGGGAAGAGCACCATATTGGAATTGAACTGATAGGCTTGAAGTGAGCAGTGGTTCTTTGTCAACCAGCTGTTGACAGCCACTTAGCCTCTCTGTGTCCTTATCCAGTGGAGGGGCAGCCAGATGGCTGGATTAGCAGGATTAGCAGGATTCTGTGACCTTTGATTTTTATGGTTATAGTCCCAGGTTCTTTCTCCAGGTCTTTGCGATACTTGGCAATGTGACTGAATGATTTTAGCCAGTTCACACCTGGGCAGACAATATCTTCTCAGGGAATCTTGGACCCCTGCAGACCAGGATGCTTCTAAGATGCTTCTCTCCACAGGTGACACACTCCTGCAGGCCTTGGACTTTCTGCCCTTGCTTATGCAGACCGTAGAGAAGGCGGCCTCCCAGAACACTCAGGTTCCCACCGTCACTGAAGGAGTTGCCGCAGCCTTGCTGCTCTCCAAGCTTTCCGCGGCTGACTCACAGGCTGGTAAGGGTCTGCATGTGCACGGTGCCCGCTGACAAGTGTCCGGTGTTCAGCATCACCCTGTCAGCTCCACGCTGCCTGCTGTCTGCAGGGATGAGCTCAGGGGCACAGTCAGTGCAGCCAGGGGGCCATCACTGTCCTCGGCTCTGTTACTCGAGTGCTCTGGCTGTGGGTCTGTTCGTGACACTTAGATGGGTTGGTTGAGAACTAGGACTTTATGCTCTCTCTTTTTTAAATGTTTTTAGTAGTTGTATTTGTTCTATTTTATATGTATAAGTGCTTTGCTAACCTGTGTGGGCACCACAGGTATGGAGAGCCATAGGGGTCAGAAGAGGGTGTCAGATTTCCTGTAACTAGAGTCGTAGTCAGTTGTGAGCTGCCATGTAGGTACTAGAAACCTGGGTCCTCGGCCAGAGTGGTGAGTGCTCTTAACCACTGAGTCCTCTTCCTACACCGTGTGTCCTAAGTACCTAGATATTCATAGTGTCATTCCTGTTGCTGAGACAAGATACTCTGATAAAGAGCAACCTTGGGAGAAAGGAGTTTATTTCAGCCACAGTTCCAAGAGACAGTCATCATGGGGAAGTTAAGGCAGGGACTTCAAATAGCTATTTCCATCACCTGCAGTCAGGAGCAGGGAGAAGTGAATGTGTGCATGCCTACTAGCTTGTATTCGGCTCCATGTCTGCTTTTACACAGCTCGGTTCCCTGCCTAAGGAGTGGTGCTGCCTACAGTGGGTGGGGCCTGCCTACATTCATTGCTGTGTAATCCAGACAGTTCCCCGCCCACTGTGGGCGGGGTCTTCCCACAGTTCTCCACAGACATGCTGCATACAGGCCACCCCAGTATAGACAGTCCCTCGTTGAGCTCTCCTGATGATTCTAGCTTGCATCAGTTAATAATGAAAGCTAACCATTGCATGGGGTGTAAAATTCCTAAAGTCTAGGTTGGGATTGATCAGTGGTTTAGAGCGTTCACTGCTCTTACTCCCACAAGGTGGCTCACAACCGCCTAGGACTCCAGTTCCCGGGGATCTGATACCCTCTCTGACCCCTGCTGGCACTGCACTTATAGTGTGCACACAGGCACTCAGAATCATGTGACATGAAATAAATAATGAAGTACAAAAACAGTTGTAAGGTGAAAGGTTCCTCTTAGCCCATCTTCCAGCCACTTGGTTTCATGTCCATGTACAGTCGGTGTATAGTGAAGCATGCTGGGTAACATACTCTGTGTGCCATGTCATCTATCCACCATGTGTGGAAATAATTCTGGTCAGAGTCTTCTCGTTCTTTTCTGGCTCCCTGGTATTCTACCCTTTCTTGGGCCTGCCTGTGTGTCAGTCAGCTTTGTCACTGTGACTGAGGGAGGAAAGACTCACTGTGGCCCGTGGTCGGTCAGTTAGCCATTGTATTTGGATCCCTGTCAAGGCAGTGAGTGTGGCTGAGCAGAGCTGTGCACCCCTTGGTGTCCAGGAAGCAAAGAGAGAGAGAAGGTCAGGTCTTAGCACCTTCTTCAAGGACTTGTGCCCAGTGACCTAACTCACTTCACCGCCTGCCAACGGTGCTGCAGGCTGGGGACCACATTTTAGCGTATGGGTCTGTGGCTGGCACGTGGGTGGCCTGGCATCCCACCCTCATAGCCTTCCTCTCTGCCTGTGCTCGTCCCTTACTCTGCTTCTGTGTTGGGAACTGGGATGCCCTCCGCATGCCGCTGTGTCCACTGCATATGCCAGGGCCCTTGGCTGCCTCGGGTGGAGGGGAGCCTGAGCACGGCCTCACTCCAGCACAGCTCAGTGTGCTGCTCTGTGGTTGGGTGCAGAGGTGCGAGTCGTTTGGGGAAGGAGGAAGTGTTAGAACCTGAAAGGGTGCGACGCCCGTGAAGGAATGGCAGTGAGAGCTGCTGTGAGCCTCAGGTATTGCCGCCAGGTCCCTGGGCGGTGGGACTCCAGAGGAGAAGCTGCAGTAGCAGGGAACCTAGCATTTCCATACTGCAAGTGCAGCTGGGACTGACATGTGGGCCTAGGGACAAGCCTCCGTGGAGGTCTGTCATGGAACCTGCCCAGAAGCTGCAGCCTGGAGGGCCAAGCTGTGGGGACGCAGTGCACTGTCATGGGGTGACCTCTGGTTTCTTGCAGAGGCCAAACTGAGCAACTTTTGGCAGTTGGTTGTGGATGAGAAGAAGCAGCTTTTCACTTCTGAGAAGTTTCTGCTCCTGGCTTCAGAGGATGGTGAGTCCTTCGGAGACAGCGATGCCATGGAGCTGCGGCACTAGCTGTGATTATAGCTGAGTGGGTAATTGCTGTGTCTTGGTTTCCTTACGCTAAGTGTTGGTGGGGTTGTGGCAGCTCCACTCCCCCACCAGGCGACACAGAAGCTACTGGTTTCTATCCTGGCAGAAAAGGAACAATGATCTTCAAATGTATGTGGGAAATTCTAGGTTGCCTCATAGGAGTCTGCTGCTAATTAGGGATTTGAAAAGTCTTTTGACTCACGAATCACAACATCCTATTAATGAACTACAATTATTAGTCACATTCTGATTTAAATTTTTTTAGTTAGCTTTTGATTAGGAACAATATTCATATAGTTCAAAGGCAAGCTAGGAGGCAATTTGAACTGAAAACTGTATCTCCCTCTTTGCTCTCTAGCCACACAGTCCTTCTGGCCGTCAACAGCCAGTTTTGTCTGTTTGTCCTTGATGCTACACATACCATACACATGTATGTTCGCTACCTCCTTCACACAAACAGTAGCGTTGCTTCCCAGAATGGAAGCCAGTCCCTGTCCAGGGGACTACAAGTCCAGGCCACTGGCCCAGCATACAGTGATGGGTGTGTCTGTCCCCTGCCCCGGTCTCTGTAGCCCTGCCTGTCCTGGAACTCAGATCCACCTGCCTCTGCCTCCCATGTGCCATCACCTCCTGGCTGCTTTCTCTTTTTTAAGGCTTATTTTATTTTATGTTTGAATATTCACTTCCATGTATGTCTGCACCCGGTCAGAGAGGGAGTCGGATCCCTTGAGATTGGAGTTAGGGATGGTTGTCAGCCACTACGTGGTTGCTGGGAATCCAACCCAACCCCTCTGCAAGAGCAACAAGTGCTCTAACCACTGAGCCTTCTCCCCAGCTGCCCTGTCCTCTTTTTGTTCTTCAAAGACAGGATTTTTTTGTATAGCCAAGGCTAGCCTTAACTCATGATCTTCCTCCATGATCTCATGTACTGGGATTGTAGCTGTATGCCACCATTCACCGCTAGTCATTTTTAATAATAAAATCAGTGTACACCTTCTTTACTCCAAAATACGTGTGTACGTAACGATGAACTATAGCGTCATCTAATGTTCACCACTTATATTTTGCTGTTACTGTTGAAGTTCATTCCAATTCTTTGGGGGGGGGAGGAACACGTTTATTTACTTAATTAATTTTCTGTGTGTCGGGGGCATCTTGGAATTGGAGGACAACTTTCAGGAGTGAGTTCTCTCCTTCCACCATGTGGGTCCCAGGGATTGAACTCAAGGCATCAGGTTTAGCAGCAAGCTCTTCTACCCACTGAGCCATCTCGCTGGCCCCACTTGGTTGTTCTAAAGACTTCACTGTTTCTTTTCCTCACAGCCCTGTGTACTGTGCTGCATTTGACCGAGAGGCTTTTCCTTGACTACCCGCATAGACTCTCCAACAGCAAAGTTCAGTACGTGAGGCTCGCTCACTCTGTCCCCCGGGCCAGACATAGCAGATCTTGGCAGAACTTTGTAGTGGGTGTGTGACGGGCTTGGCTGTGGACCGCCACGTCCCAGCTCCCCAGGACCCTCTGTCCCTGTGTCTGCAGGCAGTGCCATCGGGCTCTGGTGGCGGTGCTCTTGAGCCGGACCTGGCATGTGCGCAGGCAGGCACAGCAGACGGTTCGGAAGCTGCTGTCCTCTCCTGGGGGCATTAGGCTGGCCTACGGCCTCCTGGAGGAGCTGAAGACTGTCCTGAGTGCTCACAAGGTGAGAGACAGGGCCTGGGCCCTGGGACTACTCAGCTGACCTGCTTCCGTCCTGGAGTTGTAGCTGGGCCACTCCTAGGATGCTCTCATACCAGGTGGATCCGGGACTCCTGCCCCGCCCTCAAGCTTCAGTGATGTCCTGCCTATAAGAGGCTTTCTTTCTCTCCTGTTGATACTTTTGATGTAGTTCAACCCAAATATTTTTGGATATTTTCTTTTTATTGCTGTAAAACAATAATTTAAACACACACTTATTCTTGCTTTTGACTTTTTTCATAGTACCTTTGGAGGCAAGAAGAAGGGCTTAGAGCCTTCTTACTGATAGTGCTCTCCAGGCCTTGAGGTGACCTGTTTGGATTCTCTCAGGAGTAGACAGTAGAGGCCTGGCTTGTTTAAGCAGTCTAGGTGCCAGGCTTTATCCATGTGCCTGGTCCCCAGAACCAGTTTTCCCGATTCGTCCTCTTCCCTTGGGTCTTTTGGTTGGGCTGTCCTGGGCGCTTTGTCTTTCCAGACAGTCTCGGTTTGTGGACTCCAGGGCAGGACGCTGGGGGTCAGGTTGCCTTCATCGGGGGTTTTCAGGGCTCTGGGCCTGCATGCTGTCTCTGAGCGCCACCCACCCAGGGCTCTGAGCTGTGGGGACTCATTTGTTCCATCTCTGCAGGTGCTGCCCGTGGAGGCTCTTGTGACAGACGCTGGAGAGGTGACTGAGATGGGCAAGACCTATGTGTCTCCACGGGTCCTGCAGGAAGCCCTGTGTGTCATCTCTGCAGTGCCAGGGCTCAAGGGCGACAGCACTGGCACTGAACAGCTGGCCCAGGAGATGCTGATCATCTCCCACCACCCATCCTTAGGTCTGTGGCTGCGGTAGGAATGGAGAGGTGGGTGTTCTTTTGGGTAGGGTGATGAGTTCAGGCAGAAGGCTTCAAGAGGCCCTTCTCCTGCAGTGGCAGTGCAGTCTGGACTCTGGCCAGCGCTTCTCACCAGGATGAAGATTGACCCTGAAGCCTTCATCACCAGGCACCTGGATCAGATTATCCCCAGAATCACTACACAGAGCCCCCTGAACCAGGTAATGAGTCCATGAGCTGGTTTTGGACTTATATCAGGGCTGGGGACTCTCCTTTCAGGGTGTAAGAGGTGAGGGCTCAAAGAAAAACAGGAAGAGTGAAGCGTAGTCTTGGCCCCGGACTGCAAGTGACGGGCGTGCATGCTGGTTGGAGCACAGAGGGAGCCTAGGGCCTCGGGACTTGGGGCCTCCATTTTGGACAGCATGTGGGGATGTGAGTAGCCTGGTGCAGGGGCGCAGCGCCCTTAGAGGCGGTGTCTGTACTTCCTCCTTCATGAGCCCTGTCTGATCTCTCAGTCACTTCTCTCTGCTTTCCGATGGCTCACATCTTGTCTCCCACCAGCTCCACTGGGAAAGCACGTATTTTCCGGTGATGTAGCTGGTGTGGGGTCTCATTGCACCTATCAGCCTGCCCTCCACTTCCAGACCATGGCGTTGAGTGGAGTGTGTACTCAGATCAGTGATAGCAGCAAGCAAGGGGAGGGCTTGTCTAGTAAGTAGGCAGGCTCAGTACAGCAAGCTGCTGGGCCTTGCTCAGAAAGCATGAGGCAGGAAGGCAGAGCCCATTGCAAGGGTAGTCAGCGTACAGACTGACCACGTCTTTTGTCTTTCAGTCTTCCATGAACGCCATGGCCTCCCTTTCCATCCTGTCCCCTGACCGAGTCCTACCACAGCTCATCAGCACCATCACCGCCTCCGTGCAGAATCCTGCCCTGTGCCTTGTGACCCGGGAGGAGTTCGCCATCATGCAGACCCCTGCCGGAGAGCTGTTTGATAAATCCATCATCCAGAGGTGAGACCCAGGTGCTCACTTGTTGGCTCCGTCACCTTTTCCCCAGCTCTGGTTTTCATGCCTGTATGATGGAGACTTTTTATAAGATGATTGTGAGTAATAAACGAACAACCTGTCTGTCCATGACAGACATACCTGCTTCTGTTCCAGGCCTGCTGCTTAGACCCTACATGTTTGCCTGTCCAGTATCAGCACTCTCCAGTTACACAGTACTCAAAAGCTACCTGGGAGTTGGGTGTGGTGGTGCATGCCTGTAATTCCACACTTTGGAGACTGAGATAAAGGGATTGTAAATTGGAGGCCAGTCTGGACTATATTATAGAGACCCTGCCTACACTGAAAGAATGTCTCAAAAATAACCATAAAGCTGCTGGCCAGCAGTTAAAATGACAAGCTACATATAGGTTCAGTGAGGTGGAGAGTGATGGAGGGAGATACTGGAATCAACCTGCCTGGCGCACGCCTTTAATCCCAGCGCTTGGGAGGCAGAGGTAGGCGGATCTGTGTGAGTTCAAGGCCAGCGTGGTCTGCAGAGCCAGTTTCAGGACAGCTAGGGCTACCTGTCTCACCCCCTTCCTCCAACAAAAAAAAAATTAATCTCTGCCCTCCACATACATGTGTGATCACGTACATGCATGCATGTATACATGTACACACACACAGGAAGAACAAAATAATAAAGTTTGCTGGGATTTGGGGGCTGTCACGAAGCCGAGGTGGCTCTTTGCAAGCTGGATAACTGCTTCCCTGTGTTTCAGTGCTCAGCAGGATAGCATAAAAAAGGCCAACATGAAGCGAGAGAACAAAGCCTACTCCTTTAAGGAGCAGATCATTGAGCTGGAGCTGAAGGAGGTGAGTCCACGGGAGCGTCTCTGAGCCTGATGCTTGAGCCGCTGGCTCTGCTCCGTGTGGGCTTTCCCCTGGGTGCTGAGGCATTGCTCTCTTCCTCTTGATGTGTCTGTCCAGTCATCTCCAAAGCTCTACTCACTGCTCCTCTCGAGCTTTCGCTGGCCCTGCTCAAGGGAATCCAGGTTCTCACTGAGTACTGCTGCTCCGTCTTGCCTGCCTTAGCTTTTTGAAGACAGGGCCTGACTTGATTCCTTACAGCAAGTGCAGGGCCTAGTGCTATGGGGCCCCAGGCATCCTGAGATGACTGACAGTCGGCTCTGAACAGAGAGCTGGTATTGATGAGAGCTCTTGCCTGTTGCAGCCCGTGCTTTTCCTCCGTCTTCCCCAGGCTGGGTTTTCTTGTCTTGTACATCTCATCGCTGTGCTTCCCAGAAAAGTGACTCCCTGCCATCTGTCTGTAGTATGCTCACTCTCTCCCTAGCTTATTGCTTTCACAACATTTTTCATGCTCTTCAATTATCTTACGTATTTGTTTTCTTGTTTATTGTCTAACTTTACCTGCCAGATTGTTAGTTCTGTGAGGGAGAGATTTTATCTCCCCGCCTCCCCATGTCTCTAGCATCTTGAATAATTCCTAGCATGATGTAGGTGCTCAGGAATACTCACTGAAAAATCGAGCATTCTCTCTGCCACCCTAGCAGCCTCTGTCCTGAAAGAGCTTTGGGTGGGTCTGAGGATAGGCTAATATTTGTAATCTGAAGCCATCTGGCCACCAGAATACCCTTGGAGATCATTGAAGGACCTGTTGTTTCTCTGACATTTTTCCCCTCACCTTCTTTAGCAGAGAATCCCCTTTTAAAATTTGCTTTTTGCTGGTGGTGGTGATGCATGCCTTGAGTTCTTTTAGAAGCAAGCTAGCTTTGCTCTGGTGGGAGGCAGATGTGTTCCGTGGGTATAAAATTGGTTTCTGACCCTGGCCTTCAGGAGATAAAGAAGAAGAAAGGCATCAAAGAGGAGGTGCAGCTGACTAACAAGCAGAAGGAGATGCTGCAGGCCCAGCTGGACAAGGAGGCACAAATCCGGAGGCGGCTGCAGGAGGTAAGTGGCCACCACCACCGTGTGCCAGTGCCAGAAGGCTACTCTGCGGCCCAGCCCTGCTCTTGGCTGTCTCAGATCAGGGCCCTACTGACCTTTCTTCTGGTGACTCTGCTTGCAGCTGGATGGAGAGCTAGAGGCGGCACTCGGACTGCTGGATGCCATCATGACCAGGAACCCGTGTGGCCTGACCCAGTACATCCCTGTTTTGGTCAATGCCTTCCTGCCCTTGCTAAAATCTCCTCTGGCTGCTCCCAGGGTCAAAGGCCCCTTCCTGTCCTTGGCTGCCTGCGTCATGCCCCCCAGACTCAAGGCCTTGGGTTAGTCCTTATTTACTGGCTGTAGGGTTATCTCAGGGTGTTTGGGAATTGGGCTGGAGATGCCCATGAGTGTTTTAAGGAGACATATTGTGGCTTAAGCTGCTGGATTTTGTTTCTATATGGAAGCAGCCTGTGGGGTCTCAAGCTGGATATGCTCTAGATCAAGAAAGTGCTGCCTCTTCCCTCCATTTTGCATCCCGCCTGCCTTCTCTGAGGATCAGGCTTTACATGCAGTTAGCATCTCATCTTTCTGTATTAGCTTTGCTTTGGTGCTGGGACCAAATCCAGGGCCTTGTCTATGCTAGGCACATGTTCTGGTAACTGAGCCACACCCCCAGCCCTCTGTAGCAGGAATACTCCAGGAAGTTGAACTCAGCGGCAGTGAGAAGGTCTGGTGTGCTGTGGCTGGTTCTTGTGCCCAGAGCTAGTAAGCAGCGTGTGTCAGCTGTGGTCAGAGTCGCTGACCTTGAGCTCTCTGTCTGTCAGCTCTGTAGAGACATTAGCTGAGCAAGAGGGTGGGGACTATGGCAGCCTTACTTTTCTGAGTCATTTCGTAACTTGAAGCAGACTTTCTTCCAGGCTTAAAGGGAATGTTCCCACGATTGCAGCTGGAGTCTGCAAGCTGTTCTGAAAGGAAATGTCAGTTGGTGCATGTGGAACCTGCTGGAAGCATTAGTAGCTGCCCGATGGAGGAACTGTGTAGCTCGAGCTTTCCTGGGAAGTGAATAACTCTTGAGTGGCTCCTGCCCCTCAGCACACTGGATTCTCGAGTATCAAAAGCTCTGCCAGACATGGTGCCTCTGTCTGTAATCCCAACGCTTGGGAGGCAGAGGAAGGCTGACTTCCAGCCTGCCTGGACTACACAGTGACCATGTCCCAAAACAAATATTCTCCCACCCCCCAAAAATAAACAGAAACAGAAAAATGTGCAGCTATGGCCTCCCTCTCTGTTGATGCTCTCACGAAGACATTTTGGCACAGCAGAGGCAGAGACACAGGCTGCCTCTGTTGCGGTGCCTCTGTGTCAGACGAGGCCAGACGCAGTGTCTGCGGGTCACCTGCTGCCGTTTCTTCCCACAGGCACCTTGGTGAGTCATGTGACACTGCGCCTGCTGAAGCCAGAGTGTGCCCTGGATAAGTCCTGGTGCCAAGAAGAGCTTTCGGTGGCTGTGAAGAGAGCAGTGTCGCTGTTGCATACCCACACCATCGTCAGCAGGGTGGGCAAGGGGGAGCCAGGTAAGGGGCAGGAGGCACCAGACACAGGGCTGTGTGAGCTGGGGTGGGGAGTGAGGCAGGAGCCAGGGTCCCTGAGCTTCTTGCAGAAGCTTTTGGTCTTGGGTGAGTCTTCCTCCCTGGCCTTGGTCTTCCTCCTTTGCTCTGTTCAGTCTCACATTCTGGAAATGGGCCTGTACGTGAAGTAGCAGCAGGACTGGGTTAGCACTAGGTTTCCGACCATTGCAGCTGGCTGTGCTTGGCATCAGAAAGGCCGCCAGCTTGTGTCCCCACCTGCCCTCGGCCTGCACAGTCCCTCCCAGCATCTTTCTGCTCTGTCACTTGCTCTCACAGATGCAGCACCCCTGTCCGCACCGGCCTTCTCCTTGGTCTTCCCGATGTTGAAGATGGTGCTCACTGAGATGCCCTACCACAGTGAGGAGGAGGAGGAGCAGATGGCGCAGATCCTTCAGATTCTCACTGTCCATGCCCGGCTGAGGGCTTCCCCTGACATCCCGCCCGAGCGGGTGGACGAGGTTGGCAGGGAGCTCTCTCATCCCATGGTTTGAGGGGCCTGGGGAAGCAAGGGCTTGTATACTTCCTGGCCCTTGAATTCTGGTGTTCTAGCCGTAGCACCACTCCACACGATATGACAGCGGGCTTTTTAATATAAAAAGCGGCCACATGCTTCTTTCATAGACTCCGTCCATGTGGTTTGTTTTGATTTTACCATTGCTTGAGGTCCTGGGCCATGTGTTCACTGTGTGTTACTTACCTGTCCATGGCCATTTCACTGTTCTGTCTTCTCCCTGACCTGAACAGCACTGTGTTCGTGTGTCTCTTGCATGTCTGTGGCGCCTGTTGGTTCAGAGTTGCTTGGTTTTGTGACAGGTGCTGAGCCAGCCTCTCACTGAAAGTTCTCCTTTTTTTCAGAACTAACGTAGGCTTTGTGTGAGTCTCACTGTAGCCCTGGCTGGCCGCAGACTGACAGAGGACCTCCTCCCTCTGCCCTTTGGCTCTGAGTGAAGATGTGCACCACTTTGCCCAGCTGAGCACTGTGCTGTATTTGGCGTTTGTTTTTTAATGTAAAACTGAGTATCTCTTCTTAGGTTCACAGTCCGTCAGTAGTTCAGAACTTGTGATGGGCTGGGTGAGCACCTGTGGGCTCGGTTGTAAATAACCCTGATCAAGTTTCTGCAGTGACTGAGTCAGTTGTTCTGTGACCCAGAATATTCTCCTGGGGGCGAGAGAATACGAGGTGATCGGCTGCCAGGCAGATACTGACCTTTCCTGCATTATCATTTCTCTCCTGTTTCTCCCAGAATGGCCCAGAGTTGCTGCCTCGAGTGGCCATGCTACATCTGCTGACATGGGTGATCGGGACGGGCTCCCCTCGCCTACAGGTGAGCTGCTTTCCATTGGCCAGCGCCTCTGACCTCGGGTGAGCAGTCGAGACCTAGTTCATCCTTGGCCCTCTTGTGTAGAAGGGCTCCCACTGCTTGGCTTATTATGGGGTCTTAGCTCTAGATGGGCCATGGGGTGGGTTTTCTCAGCACACACACCCCCCCCCCCAGCCACTCCCTAGGTGTTGGTGTTAGTGCGCTGCTGAGCTGAGCCGGTGAATTGATGTTGTCCCCAGGTTCTGGCCTCAGACGCCCTGACCACCCTGTGTGCCAGCAGCAGCGGCGAGGACGGCTGTGCCTTCGCAGAGCAGGAAGAGGTGGACGTGCTGCTCTCCGCCCTGCAGTCGCCCTGTACCAGCGTGCGTGACACTGCGCTCCGGGTGCGTGCGTGTCTTCTTACTACTCCAGGAAGCGTTTGGGCTACGTAGCGAGCCTTGGCAGAATGTCCCTCACCCTCAGACAGGCCCAGGAGGCAGAGAGAGGAGGTGGCCGTGGTCAGGACCTCCGGGCCTGCTGTGCTGCAGCACTGCCCACAGTCCTCTTCACTGGGAAAGAAGAAATTGTCCATCTGTGTGTGGCTCCTGATGCGCTTACAGATCCTCTGTCTTTTTCTGTTCAAAATCAACTTAAGGGATCAAGGGTTTCTATTTTAGATGATAGTCCAGATTAGGATCCTTGGTGGCAAGTAAGGTTGTCAGGAGTTTGCAGTAGCAGGTCACATGACATTTTCAGTCAGAAAAAGAGTAGTGGATACATGCTTGTCTGTGCTCAGCTTGCTTCCTCCAGAGTTAGGAATTCCCTGCCTAGGGAATGGTACCACCCACAGTGGATGGTCTTCCTCATGGACTAACATAATCAAGATGCCCTCCCCCCGCCCGCCCTACTTGGCATCCCCGGAGTCCTGTCTTCCAAGTGATTCTAGATTGTGTCAAATTGACAATTAATGTTAAACCATCACATGATGTAACTCACAGGGTCAGGGCTTTTACTCAGCCATCTCCCTCTTTGTAGCTTCCCTGCATGGCATTTAGACTGTGGTTCTCAAATACTGATTCCTTTCTTCTATTGGCACTTGGTAAAATGTTGGGGAAAATTGATGACAGTGTGGTATTTCTTTAAAAATTCATTCAACAAGTACATTTTTGAGCGCTTGGTTAGCCGTGTTTAGACTTAAATTAGTAATCTTTAACATTGAAAGTTTTTTAAGCTAGATATGGTGGTGAACATCTTTAATTTCACCACTTGGGAGGCAGAGGTAGGTGGATCTCTGTGAATTCGAGGTCAGCCTGGTCTACATAGTGAGTTTCAAGATAGCCAGGGCTACATAAAGAGACCCTGTCTTAAAAAAACTAAACAAAACAAAACAAAAAGTGAAAGCAATATTCCTACCACCATATACTATCATTCTCATGAAAGAAGAAAGCTGGGTTGGGGTGTGATGCATGCTCTGACACCACTGAGCTATACCCCTTGGTCCCCAAAACAACTATTTGAGAAACTGAGGCTATCACCAGTTGAGCTGGTCCCCAGCACTTCCTCACTCTGTTCCAGGCACCTTCTGCAGCGGTGGGGCTGTTGCTAGTCTCTAGTGCGGCAGCCGGCTGTGCTTAGGGAACATGCAGTCTGGCTGGTGCAGCCCATGTAAACTCGTGGGGCACTTGGGAGTTGGTTGTCCTTCACAGTAGCCTCTGCAGCTCAGGGTTGTATTTGGGACAGTAGAAGAGAGGAGACAGGGTACGTGATCCTCTGAACGGCAGCCTCACAGTCGTCCCCTCCTCCTCCCAGGGGCTGATGGAGCTCCACCTGGTGCTTGCCTTCCCCCGACACTGATGAGAAGAATGGCCTGAAGCTGCTGCGGAGACTCTGGGTGGTTAAGTTTGACAAGGATGATGAGATCCGTAAGCTGGCTGAGAAGTGAGAGTCCTGGCAGGGGTTGCTGGGGGATATTGTAGATTGTGCTTGGCCAGTCCTAACTTTGGTCTGTTGCAGGCTCTGGTCAACCATGGGCCTCGATCTGCAGTCAGATCTCTGCTCTCTGCTGATCGAGATGATGGTCATACACCACGAGGCTGCCGTGAGGGCAGGCTGGGGCTGAAAGCCCTGTCCCAGGCGGTGGCACGGGTACCAGAGGCAGGCGGCAGAGGTTATGGGCCGGCTCATGGAGATCTACCAGGAGAAGCTCCATGTGAGTGTCGTGGACAGTCTTGAGGCAGGGGAAGTGGGTGTGGGGGTCCTCTACTCGGCTTGTCTCATGGTTCAGTGGGGTCCAGGCCATTGGCCTGTCTGTACCTTGGGCAAGGGCGAAGCTGCTGGTCCTTTAACCACTTGTCGTTGACAGCGGCCACCCCCAGTGCTGGATGCTTTGGGACGAGTGATTTCAGAATCCCCTCCAGACCAAGTGGGAAGCCAGGTAAGACCGCTATTGCTCTTGTCGCCAAGCCCTGAGATGCGCCAGCCAGGCCGTGTGCATGTTCCAAGACAAAGCATGTATTGGTGTGCTAGAAGTAGGAAAGCCAGGCCGCCTGAGTCAGACAGACCCTCGGTCAGTGCTGACTCCACAGGTGCCTGTGCTGCACCCGTGGATGCTTCCTTTTTTCCTCCAGGCTTCTGTTTCCTTGTGTGTGTGAGGGACGCAACCTCTAGAGCCTACCTGGAGAGTGGTCGCTGGCCTAGCCTCTTAGTGTGTGTCATTGGCTCAGCAGATGTTAATCCCAGTCTCTTGGCCCCTGAAGTAGTAGCTGGAGGGTCAGGTGGGTATTTGGGAGCAAGTGTGACCTTTAGAAGAAAACCCTTGTCACTCAGAGTGGGCTTCTGTGAAGCAGAAGGGCTAGCTTCCTGAATGGCTGACTGCTGGTCCTAGGTTAGTGGGGGGGGAAAGGGTTTTATTATGTGGCTCACACTTCCACAGCACTGTTTACCAATGAAGGAAGTCAGGACAGGAACTCAAGCAGGGCAGGAACTGTCGGCAGGAGCTGCTGGCAGAGGCCATGGAGGGTTGCTGCTTACTGGCTTGCTCCCCATGGCTTGCTCAGCCTGCCTTCTTATAGAACCCAGGACCGCCAGCCCAGGGATGGCTCCACTCACAGTAGGCTTGGCCCTCCCCATCAATCCCTAAAGAAAATGTCTTACAGGCTTGCCTGTACCAGCATCTTTCTGAGGCATTTCTCAGTTGAGGCTCCCTCCTCTCCAGCATACCCCACAGTCCCCATTCCTGTGGCTGTGTGCTCGTGAGTGTCTGTGTGGAGCCGCTGGGAATAGGGTGAGTAGTTTGTTCTGAGGAATTTATTGTCTCTGTAGCTAAGGAGGATTAAGTCCGCATTGCCTTTGTTCCCTTCCAAGGGCTGTCACATCTTTCCTTAAAGGACGTCTCTCCTCTTCAGCCTGTCACAGAGGTCTTTCATAGTCAGGGAAACACAGGCGGAGTGGGGGACCCTCGCCTCAGGGCACTGCAGGAGATGAACTCAGGGACTGTGGCTAGTCTCCGTTACACAGGTGGCTTGTCCAGAATGTTGGGCAGTTGCTTCATGGTTGGGCTGCACGCCGTGCCCTGCCCAAAGCTGTGCTTGCTGCTGTCCTCCAGCTGCGTGGGATGCCCTTGTCTGACCCTTGCCTCCCACAAGCTCGTTTCTCCCAGGTGCGGCCTGGCCTTGGCCCTGAACAAGCTCTCGCAGTATCTGGACAGCTCTCAGGTGAAGCCGCTCTTTCAGTTTTTTTGTCCCTGACGCCCTGAATGACCGGAACCCAGACGTCCGCAAGTGCATGTTAGATGCTGCGCTCGCCACTCTCAATGCCCACGGGAAGGTGAGGCTGAGCAGATGAGGAGGAGAAGCAAGTGCCAGAAACCTGCCAGGGCCCCAGCACCAGTGGAGCCCTGAGAGGATGTGATTCTCGGGGGTCTGCTGCAGGCCTGCCGGGAAGCCGGGAAACCTGCCGGCACCGCCAGTCCCTGAGGCTAAGCCTGCATCTTGATGCAGCCTATAGGCTGACCTGTGGTTCTGGTCTGGCCTTTTCAGGAGAATGTCAACTCACTGCTGCCAGTGTTTGAGGAGTTCCTGAAGGATGCACCCAATGATGCCAGCTACGATGCCGTGCGGCAGAGTGTGGTGGTCCTCATGGGTTCTTTGGCCAAGCACCTGGACAAGAGTGACCCCAAAGTAAAACCCATTGTCGCCAAGCTCATTGCCGCCCTCTCTACACCGTCTCAGCAGGTACCTCCCATCTCAGGGGCCGAGTCTACTGGGGAGTGGGATCCACTGCTGGCAGGCTGTAGGGTGCTAGTGGCTGAGTAGGCTGACAGAAAGCAGCCATTTCCTCTCCAGGAAGAACCTGAATATTTCATTTTTTTCCTATTCATTTGCTAGAGGTTTGTATTTGGTGTGTGTATATTCCTGCGCGCACGTGTGTGTGTGTGTGTGTGTGTGTGTGTGTGCGCGCGCGCTGCGCGCGCGCGTGTGCGCATGTGTGTTTGAGAATATGTCTTGCAGAGAGGACACAAGATTAAAAAACAAACCCAGACAGAAGCCGGCAGGGTGTGTACTCCTTCAATCCCAGCGAGGCAGGCACATCTGTATGAGTTTGAGGACAGCTTGGTCTGTGTAGGGTATTCCAGGCCAGACATGGTTTCTTAGGGAGGCCTTATCTCAAAAAAACACACCCAACCAGTAAACCACAGACAGGCTCTGTTTGTGTGGTGCCTCAGGGCCTTCTCCGTGTGCTGGTTACACACTGTAGGGTCGTTTAAGGCCTTTCTCAACCACAGTGTTAAGGGTTTTTTTTAGCTCTTGCCTGAAAACCATGTGTTTACATGGAACTCCTTGACACTTTGGTTCTTCCACTCTCCGGGGTATCCTCATGAAAGTCACAGTTGATAACAAGTTTCAGGACTGTCAAATGAAGGGTCAGGAATCTGGCACCTCAGCTCATCTACTTGGTTGAGCTCTTCCCGCTTCCCCTTTTAGATGTGTACTGAAGACTTTCAGAAATTTTGAAGTTTTTTAAGCATCATTCAAATGCTTTTTTTTTTATAGAAATCCTCAGCCCAATTTATTTTATTTATTTATTTATTGAGAAGGTCCTCACTGTGTACTCTTGGCTGGCCTGAAACTTACTATTAGACCAGGCAGGTCTTGAACTCACGTAGATCCACCTGCTTTTGCCTCCTAAGAGCTGGGATTAAAGGCGTACGCCACCACTCCTGACTAACTCCAATAGTTTTACAAATCAAGCCTCTGATACAGTGGATCCAAAGCTCTATCGAACCGGAGCTGAGGTGCTGCAGGTAGCGTGTGTTGCTGATGGGTGGTGTGACAGTGCGTTCGGGACAAAGTGCACTGCTGTGTTCCACTCGTGGGAGGTGACACACATGAGCATTGCCAGGAACACCTCAGGGTGTTTCGTGTTTGGTTTTGAATTAGTTTTTGGCCAGTGTATGTTTCCAGAAATCTTTTTACTGTTCCTAGTTTTTCACAACCCTACGATGGAGCCCGTAAGGGAGTGAGCCACAGCTTAGGAAGCTGTGGTCAGAAACAGCACTCTAGGGCAGCTACTCTTGTCGCTGGTGCAGTGTTCACTCTGTGGAGCGTCACAGTGAGCTTGCAGAAACACTGCTTCTCTGACGCTTTGACACTTGCAGCAGTGGCTGAGATTGGGCGTGAGACCGTCTTACTGTCTCGGCCCCGAGAACAGCTGTCACTGATGAGACGGCCCCTCCCACAGGTCCAAGAGTCTGTTGCCAGCTGCCTGCCACCTCTTGTACCTGCCGTCAAGGAGGATGCTGGGGGCATGATTCAGCGGCTCATGCAGCAGCTGCTGGAGTCAGACAAGTATGCAGAACGCAAAGGGGCTGCATACGGGCTGGCGGGCCTGGTGAAAGGTCTGGGCATCCTCTCCCTGAAGCAGCAGGAGATGATGGCTGCGCTGACCGATGCCATCCAGGATAAGAAGAATTTCCGAAGACGAGAGGGTGGGTCTCTGAGCTGACAGCACAGGAAGTTGGTACCACACTGCCAGAGGAAGGGATCTGGTGTCTCTTTCCTAGCTGTAGGGTGGGTGTGACCATCCCTGCCCTGCCCTGGGTGGGCCGCACCTTCCCCTGTTCTTCCTTGTACTGCTGGGGGCTGAACCCCAGGCCTCCCCCACATAGATAGCTGCTCTCCTGCTGAGCTGCATGCCAGGCCTCGTTCTAATATCAAGGAACTCCTTAAGTTACGGGGCATAGCCTACAACTTGGTGATCCTCCTGCCTCAGGCTCCAGAGTGCAAGGATCGTAGGCTCGTCCTCCTACCCCTGGCCCTGGCCTGGACTTTGTAACTTCTGATCGAGCACTTCAGTTGAGAGAAGCTTGGCTTTCTAATTGTGGATGCCAGGAAGTGGTGGAAACTCCCTGCCGCACTCTGCCACATGCTTGTCCTGAGTACCAACAGGCTTCTGCCCCTCAGTCCTCCAGCCCCTGTAGCCCGAGGGGAGGCCTGGAAGGTACTGGCCTGTATCCCATTATGTCTGTCACCCTCTTCCCCCAGGAGCTCTGTTTGCCTTCGAGATGCTCTGCACCATGCTGGGGAAGCTCTTTGAGCCCTACGTGGTCCATGTGCTGCCCCACCTGCTGCTGTGCTTTGGGGATGGGAACCAGTACGTTCGCGAGGTAAGTCCTGGGTGGGAATGAGCTGTGCTCTCAGGCGGGCTGGGCGCGGAGGTGTCCAAGGTGGTCCAGCCCCGCTGCTGGAGCCCCTCCAGCTGGTACCTGGGGTACTGCTGCTGCTATGGGTTCTCCCTGGCTCCCTGATGCATTGAAGATTTTATTTGTGCATGTGTGCACATACATGTGTATGCATGTGTGTCATGTGTCTGAGCATATACATGTGTGTGTCATATGTGTGTCGTGTGTGGAGCACATGTGTATGCATGTGTGTTATGTGTGAGCATATACATGTGTGTACG
>JAMJFZ010000885.1:0-17500 GCA_026225945.1 Cricetomys ansorgei
ATAAAAACCAACTGCTCATGCGATGACGGGATACAGAAAGTGTGATGATGGGTGCAAACCAACAGGCTGCAAGCAAACAGAGGCAGGGCTGGGTGGAAACTGTGGCAGAGAGTAGCCCTACAACCTCTATCAGGTATAGTCCCAAGAGGAAAAACCACTCATTTCTAAAACATTAAGAAATCTCTATTTTTGCTGGGCAGTGGTGGCGCATACCATCAAGCCCAGCACTCCAGAGGCAGAGGCAGGCAGATCTCCAGGAGTTCGAAGCCAGACTGGTCTACAGACTGAGTTCCAGGACAGACAGAATTACAACAGAAAAACCCTGTCTTGGGATAAAAAAAAAAAAAAAGAATCTCTATTGCCTTGAAGTCACATTAACATTTTCCATTGTAGAGCTGGGGAGATGGATCAGTGTGTATCCACATAAAGCTTGGGTGTGATCGTGCCTGCAGGTCTGAAATCCCAGTCCTAATGGGAGGCAGGACAGAAGAATCCCTGGAAGCTGGTGGGCCAACTACCATGGTATACACTTGGCAAGCAGCAAAGAGACTCAGTCTCAAGCAACATGGAAGACGAGGACTGATACTAGAGTTTGTTTTCTGACCTCTACTCACGCATGCACACAAGAACAAGTACAGGTGTGCATACACACACACACGCACAGACACACACACATACATACACCGCGCACACACGCCATGATCCCCTCCTACAAAAATAGATTAATTAATTTAATTAAACATTTTTTTATTCCACTTAGTAAGCAATTTCTCTTCAGGGAAAACATACATGGTCTAGCAGGATATGTAAGCATGTCAATGATCACATGCTCTGTGCACCTGAAAGTGTCAGCTATTAGCCATATACTGTACTGTTAGTAGTGATTATTTGGGGGTCATAGATTTATGATGATGTTTTTGTTTGGGCCTCAATACTTTTCTGCTTCCCTAAAAATTTTCTAAAGACAGTATGGCTTATTTAAAATTTAAGTTTAAAAGTGTGTGAATTACATATATTAAAACAAAAGTGTACTGCTATCTCTTTGATTATTAGAATTATAATGAAAAACTTGATAGCCACCCACGTTAAGTACAACCACATCAGGTCTGCACAACAAAGAGTACCATCAACAGCACCAAGTGGTTGGCCCAGGTCCATATTGATCCCATTAGACCATCACCATGGCAGGAGTCTTAGGTAATGCCTTTGGGCCCCATGCCATGCCCCTTGAAGTCAAACAAACCACGGCAAATCTTAGTCGCCTGAAAGACTAGCTCCTCTGCACAATATGTTCACATTCACCCATTCCTCACTTCCGATTAGAGCTGCACACCTGAGTGGAGTCTAAAGAGAGCATTTCAGAGGCAGCCTAGTTCTGCTGAGAAGGCAAAGGGAACTTGTTCTTAAACTAAACTCAACAAATGCTTGGGCATTCTGCATACCGGCAGAAGCGGCTGGAGTTCTGAGCACACCTACTAGAGCTAACTCCATTAGCTGGTAACAATGCAGAGCTCTGAGTCAGAGGCTTGGGCAGAATCTAAGTAAGACATCTCATCCATCACCCTGCCTCGGGCACTTTTCCAGGCAGATGGGTATTTACTGTATACTTAAAGCTCTCCACTGATGGGGAGGGGGGAGTGAAAACAAGGGTATTTTATATCTATTATGTTTTCTAACCAAACATGTAATATTGGTCACCTCTACCATCTGCAGAAGTTCAGAATGCACTTGAACTGAAGGTTACATTCATTGATGTCAGGTAATATAATTAAATAAAAATATTCTGTATTACACACTGTAATATTTCTCAAAGCTGTTGATAAAGAATTCACAAGTGGTATCAATAGTTTAAGATAAAAACTAAAGAAGTAGTGATTTCCAGAATCCAGACTAGATCCACCTGTTCCAAATTACAACCTTAGTCACAAATAGTTCCAAGAAATTATCACAACTTCATGTTTTGAGTGGTAGAAAATATTTGTTCTCTGCCCCAGTAGACATAACTTTCTATATGAATTAAATTCAATTCATTGTTTAGCATTTATATAGAGAAATGAAATGGCAGGCTATCCTAGCCAAACTTCATAAAGAATTTTGGAAACCTCAATCACTTAACTGTCTTACCTACAAACCATTTTCCTTCAGTATTTGGAACTTGAGCTGATAAAAGTTGAACAGGTGATGTTCCCCAATGCCCCATGTAAAGACTGCAGTACTTAGCAGCGGCTGGTAACGTTACTGTTGTAGAAGCCCTCGTCCTAGTGCTGGGCTTGGCATTCAGGTATTTCTCCTTGGCATTTCTGGTGTGATAAAGAGCTAAAAAAAAAAATGGTTTTTCCATTTCTGATCAGAAGCAGTCATGCTAATAAATATGAAGCTAATCTGTCTGAAACCTGCTTTATGAGCAACCTTCAGACAGATGAGAAATAACAATGCCTCCAGCATCAATCCCTTTATTCCATGCGTTATACAACTGCCCCTGTCCTTAAATTTTCTTTGGATTCACTGTCAAAGAAGTTGGAGATAGTGAGGCCCATTTCTTTAGGAAATCATTTTCTCAAAAGCTCCTGGGAGTGGATCTGGAATTCACATTATCCATGAGTGACTTAGCCCAGGTCTCACTGAAGAAATCTCGATGTTAGATTGTAAATTACTCTAAAGACTTTTTTTATGATGTATTGTCCTTAGTACAGAAAGTTGGTGAAAACTACCAAACTTAGTTACGCATTTCATATGCGTAAATAGTCTAAAAATTTATGGAAAAACATCTTATTACATGAATTATCTTGTTTTCTCTGTGAGTAGGAGGGAAATAAAATAATTTTGAGTCAGCAACTATAGCATAATAGATACTAATAGATACCATCTAGACACCAACATTTTAACTATATCCTGCCACTTGAAAGTATAAAGTAAATAGTGTTTACTCCTAGCTGATATAAGAATTCTAAAGCATTCCTAAGGTAGTTCAAGTCCAGGAAGTCCTGACTGTGTAACAGGGTGGGAGTTTCTAGTTGATGGATAGAGTGAGCCAAGATAGGGAAAGTAGAGTCTGAGACATTTGGTATTTTATTCCCTGGAATGGATAATCCAAAGTCAAAAAAAGCTAGCATGCATTTCTAGAAGCATTCAGCCAAAGGCAAAACATGGGTGCACATCATCTTGGGAAATGTGGTCCTCAGCACCTGTCACTCAGAGAGCCCGTGGACAAGACAGAAGTAGGTCTAGCCTTAGTACACTAGATGCTGAGCCCTGAGGAAAGAGAAAGTACAAGGTCTACAGACAAAAAACAGCAAACAAGCTGACTTCTGTTCCAGATAGAATAAACCAGAGCCAAAGAACCAGTACAGTGGAAACCAGGCATGAAAGGGGCACAGCTGTAAGTTCAGAAGTAGAGAGGCCTAGACAGGCTTGCTTCTTCCATGTATCCAGAGCACAACAGCTTCCGAGTCTGTACCGCAGCAGGCAGGGCAACCAACAATCCTCACTCTTGTCATACTCTCAGAGGTAGCTACTGATTCCTACACTCAGGGGAAACTAGACCATGCCGCCAGCCTTTCCACAAGAGCTGGAGGGCCAACTATAGTTAATAAGTTACTGGCTGTTAAGCTGAAGGTTTAAATTTCTGGAAGTTGATAATACATACAAATGAATGCTAATCAGGTGGTGGTGGCATATGCCTTTAATCCCAGCACTCAGGAGGTAGAGGCAGATGGATCTCTGTGAGTTCGAGGCCAGCCTGGTCTACAGAGTGAGTTCCAGGACAGCTAGAGTTACAACAGAAAAACCCTGTCTCAAAAAACAATATCCAAAAAACAAAAAAAAGAAAAGAAAATAGAAAAAGAAAAAGGAAAAAAAAAGAATCACATTTTATTAGTGTAGAATAAATTTTCTTTAGGAGTTTAGAGGAAGACACTAAATTCTTGGTCACGAATTGGCAGATGGGCCTCCTGTCGTGATTTAGGAGTCACAGAGTATTTCACAACGAAGCATTTCTCTCTTTGGTGGTCTTTCAAGTTCACGGTGCCTCTTTTCTGGAACTTGATGCTTTCTTTCTGTCCCTCAGCTTCCAAATCAGAAGCATGTGCTGAAGCCATCAGCAATGTGGAAGGAAGAAGCCGGGGCCATGGATTTATTTCGAGTGCGAGGAAAGTGGCTACAGAAGGTACTCTAGACAAATAATATGCAAAACAGGAAATAAATAGCTGTTTTAAAAGGAGCTTCTCAAAGTTTGAGTGTGTGCTATGGACTACAATCTCCGAATAGCATTTCATAAGTCGTTATGGGCAGGCAAAGTGGCTCAGTGGGTAAAGGCACCCACTGCCCAAATCTGGCAGGGCAACCTGAGCTCAATGTCTGGAACTTAATTAAGGAAGAAGAAGAGAAACACAGCAGAGCTATCCTCTGACTTCCACATACATGGATGCCCTGGCACTCACGCCCACTCGATAATAATCAATTAATTACATTATTTTAAAACATATTATTTAGAACTTTTTAAGCTACAAGTGTTTCTACCAAACTCTATCCAGGAAGCATTTGGGATGCTGTACCTGTTTCTTTAATTTTTTTTTTTTTAGGGGTGTGTATTTAGCTATTGTTATCCCTGAAGGCTACTGTAAGGAACATATAAGCCAATTTGAGTGGTATTCCCTAGTGTAATCATTCACAGCAGTTTCCATAAATGAAGTTTTCTTAAAAACCTGAAGGCATGGAGGAGACATTTGTGACCCCTTTTTACAAATGGGGAAACAAGTTCACAGGAGTTTAAAAAAAAAAAAATCTTGCTTCAGTCAAACTGCTAATACTACTTGTGCAAAATCCAAAATGCTTACCCTGTATCACTCCTTTTGGCCCTGAGCAGCCTTCACCCCACAACTCCATCTACTCCTAGGAAGCCACATCTACCCAGAAATCAGCTGGGCATGAAGCACTCTGAGAAAACCCAGGGGGAGTTATATGTTTGTAGATTCAATTCTCTTGAATACTTGTGATTTAAAAAAAAAAAAAAGTGCTATCCAATTTTTCCCACACATGCCACTTCTTAGCTAGGCTATCACGGAGGCCTGTGCAGTGTGGCCAATAATCATATCACCATTGTAATGAGTGGCAAATCCTGTGTAATTTACACATTAAAGGAGGCTGAGATGCATGGAAAAACCCAGCCCCCACTCCTCTAATGAAATTAAAGCTCTTAGCCAAATACCGATTCTGAAAAGAGATGTTTGGGAAGTCTCTCCCACCCCTGCCTCTGAAGAAGAGGGTGAACACTCTTTATTCATGATCCTGCCTCTACCTAAATCACTCCCACAAAGGAACCTCTAAACCAAGGGGCCCTGTCTGGGAATTGGTTATACATAGCATAGCAGAGGCCAGGCATTATGACTTCTTATTTTCAATAACAATTGGAGGGAACATAAAGCAGGAAAGATGTTCTATGACTTGACAGGCAACACAGAACTGCCCTGTTTCCTCAACCACATGGCATACAAGAAAGTTCTGAGCATAGCAATTATTTAAAAGCCACAGTCATCTTCTGCAGTAACTGAGCACTATTGTGAAGCACAAGCAACTGATAACAGTGTTTGCAGCAACCACACTGAACTTAATCTCCAGAAAGACCCATTGGTCCCATGGTTGGGTATGAAAAATTGCTCCCTTTTGCCCTTGGTGCTGTTCAGTTTTTTTTTTTTTTTTTTTTTTTTTTTTTGTAAATTCCTCTTGGCTTTGAAACATCCCCTAAAGTCATGATAAAGAGAAATGAAATAAAAACAGTTGAATGTCAGTGTGTTAAAGTCAATAATCTTTTAATAAGGAAAGTTTATATAAGATGCTCACATTTCATTCACAAAAGGAAAGTATGCAAACCTGTTGTAGAGTATCTGGTTCTAAGATTTCAAGGAAGAATCTGTGTAGAGGAATGGCAAAGCCTATTTAGGATCACAGCGGGTCTTTATTCCTGACATAAACACCTACCCAAAGGCAAATACGTTTTTAAAAAGAAAATTAATAGTGCTCATGCATGTACCCACACCCACACCTATGACCCAGTACAAAAGAAAGCTTTCTCTACTTTCCTCATTCTATGTAAATCTTGCTTAGTTCAGACGCTGATTCCAGTTTCACTTTTTATCACTGTTCCTCATTCCCAAACGATTTGCAGGTCACATCTTTTTGTCTTCCTTAGCCACATCTTTTCCTTCCAGAGGAATTCTC
The DNA here is from genome assembly GCA_026225945.1 of Cricetomys ansorgei. NCBI lineage: Eukaryota > Metazoa > Chordata > Mammalia > Rodentia > Nesomyidae > Cricetomys > Cricetomys ansorgei. The sequence goes on from JAMJFZ010000885.1 coordinate 6,217, forward strand.
TACCTGCATTATCAGGATTCTCACATGAGTAGCTCATTCTTAACCAATAAAATCCTTGTGAGTTCTAAACAAGTTCAAGCTTGTTAAAGTGTATTCACATTGTACATTAGAATTTAATTGCCCTGGTTGTTTTGTTTGGTTGTTTGTTTGGTTGTGTGGGGTGTTGTTATCAACTAAGGACAAGCTAGAGTTATCTGGGAAGAGGAACTTCAGTTGGAAAAAAACTTCCTTTATCAGATTGCCTGTAGTTAGTTTTTTTATAGATAAGCTAGCCTATGGTGGGGAGGGTGGGAGAAACAACCTCTGGGCAGGTGGTCCTGAGCTGTGTAAGAAATTAGGCTGAGCAAGCCATGAGAAGTAAGCCAATAACCAGCATTCCATCATGGTCTCTGCCTCAATTTCTGCCTCCAGATTTCTGCTTTGACTTCCTAACCTGACTTTCCTCAGTGATGGACTATTACCTGGAAATCTAAGATAAAAGAAACCCTTTCCTCCCTAAGCTACCTTTCCTCCATAAGCTAAGCTCCCTAAACTCCCAAAAGACCACAAAAGCATCATGGTCTTTATCATAGCAATAGAAACCCTAAAAGACTTGACCACGTATTTGGGAGAGTACTGTGAAGGATTTTGCAACTTTAGATTGGAAAGCCATTGAGTACCCAGAGCTCAGCAGGCTACTATTATGGGAGCTTCGAAGATAACACTGAGAACAATGTAGATGATGGAGACCTGGCTTGCGTAGTTTCAGAGAGAAGCAAGACTCTACCAGGACTATTTGAGTGGTGTTTTGAATTAAAAACATGTGGTTTTGGTCATCTGGGCCAAAGAATTCAGCTGTGATTAACGATATATCATTGCCACTGAAGTGAAATCTGTACTTTACTGGAACAATTGATGCCAGTTATCTAGAGCTGAGAAATCAGCTGTGATTAAGAAGAGACAAGTGTCACTGAGCTGAAATCTTCTGAACTGTTTCCTTAGGATCAATACACAAAAGTTATGGTCCAGAAGGGGCCAAGGTTGTACCTCATGCTATCAGTCAAACTTGGCAAGGTTTAGCAATTTCTCAGAAAGTGTTGGTTTTGAAAGCAAGGAGGAATTATGAAAAGTAGTTGAAATTTGGTATTGTAAAAGGCTGGAGAAGCCACTGGTAAAGATATGAACTCAGTTGCAATGGAAGCCACAGGACGGAAGAGATCATGGAGAGAAGTTGAGGCTTTTCAACATGTTGTAAGGTCAGAGTCCCTGAAGAGAGTCCAGAAGAGTCTATTGGCAATGTTGCAGCCCAGTTGCAGAAGAGACCCCAAAGTTTCAGAGATACCAGTGCCATGAGATGACCACCAAGGACAACAGCAGCTATGAAACAGAGCCAACTTGAGCCTATGAGATCTGTTATGTATGTTGTGGATAGCAGAACCAGAGAAGTGGAACTGCACGAGCCATTTAGAGCCTGGAAGATTGTGAGTTTCAGATGTTTGAAATTGAGCTTTACACTATTTGCCTTCAGTTTGCTTTGATTTGAATGTAACTATGGCCTGATTCTTCCCTCTAAGAGTAAGAAAGTAAGATGATGATGATGATGATGATGATGATGATGATGATGATGATGATGATGGTGACAATGATGATGATGACGACGATGAAGAAGAATTATTTTATTGTACAGGAGCACACACACACAGTTAACGGACTCTGGATTTTGAGACATACTTGAATATTTTAAAGAAACTTTGGACATCTAAGTGTTTTTTTTTTAATTTTTAAAGACTGTGGGACTTTTAAAAGTTAGAATGTTTTATATTGTCATTAATATTAAAGTGCTATCGAGAACAAAAAAAGGAAAGGTTGTAGTTTAACAGTGATGTGTTTGTATGTCAAAGGATGGGGGGCAATTGTCCAGGTTGTTTGCTTGTTTGTTTGTTTAATATCTGAAAAGAAGAACTTCCATTGAGAAAATGCTTCCATCAGATTGCCTTTAGACAAGCTGGAGGGGAGGGGTTCCTAGGTTCTATAAGAAAGCAGGCTCAATAAACCATGAGGAACAAGCCATAAGTATCACACAAGAAGGTAGCTCTCCTGCATGGACTACTTCAGTTCTTGCCTCCAGGTTACTGCCTTAAGGAATGCCCTGACTTCCCTCTGAGATGGACTATTACCTGAAAGTGTAAGCTGAAATAAACCCTTCACTACCAAATTGCTTTTAGTCATGATATTTATCACAGCAGTAGGAACCTAACTAGGATATAATATAAAAAGAAATAGCTGTGTTGCAGTTAATTAGTTACAATTTACACTTAAAATAAATATTAGTGATTTCAATTTTGTGATCTTCTTTCCATAAATGAATGTCAATAACATTTTCCAGGGCTGAAATACTATCATGGGGCCTTAACAAACATCGCACAGATTCAAGTTTATCAGCCCTAATAGATGAGGCAGCCCTAATTTTTCTATCTCAGTTGCGGCTGAATGTCATCACTTGCTCAAAAGAGATGTTTCCTGATTATCCGATGCATTAACTACTCGCTTCCTACTCAAACTCTCTTTAGCATCATTGTTCTAACACTTCTCATGCTCTGAAGTTATCCAGCGTTATATGGTCTCATCTGTTTCTGCTATAAGAAAAAAGATAAATGATTTTCTTCACCCTTACATCCCAGTGTCTAGAACAGCTTCTGGTGTACAGTGGGCTCTCCATAGTTTTATGGAATGAATAACAGAATAAGTTTACTCTATTTAAATCTATTTCAATAGTAATTTAAGTTAATGTAATAATACTGCTATACTGAATGTGTTCATTCCAATATATACCATGAGGAATACCTGGGGGTATAATGTAGGAGCACTGGCAAAGCAAGCAAACACCTACAGCTCTTGCTTCTTTGAAATTGCATACCATTATGCACCTCTATGGAATTTTGATTTTCAGAAAGAGAATGTCAACAGAGTAAACAATGGCCCAACTCTCAGAGTAGGTGGTCAGGAAGCATTCCCAGAAACTAAATTTACAGCGACTATCAGATAGAAGCAAACCTTCTCATTAAAAATAATTTTTAGGGTATATAAAATTTTGGACCATCAAAAGTCTATAGTCTCAGTAAGTACTAAAAAAATTCAGCTTTAGAACAAAAGTTTTTTTTAAGTACAAACTGGAAATGTTGGTTCAGACTATAGGACAGACAAATGTAAAACTCATCCAGGAAGCTTCAGATAAGAGACATGCATAAGGTTGCCTACCAGTGCCTCAGGAGGAGAAACAGGAAGCCCCTATCAGAGCCCACCATGGTAAGAATGCAACACTCATTACAGAGTAACTGTCAATCATTCTCAGCAAATCATTTTCTCTTTTTGAAATCTTTAGCTAAACAGCATCTCCTGATATTGTGATAGACATATTCCTGGGCCAAATGAATTTTATGAAATTGTAAGTTATAATTCTGAGATGCAAAGTAGTTCGACTCAACTACTGCATAATTCTGACTTAAGTAGTTTGTGTGTGGTGTTAGCTCTAAGTAACTTCATTATGTAAGTAAATGGTAAGCATTACCATTCTGTAATGAAGAAACAGATACTCGATTTGTGCCTATTTAGAATTGGTAAAGCTCATACTACAGAAACAAAAAAATTTATAAATGAAATCAAATATTTGTTTTATCCATTAAAACACCCTAGTGTTCTAATAACTTTCTTGTTTGTTGGTTTGTTTTTTCAAGACAGGGTTTCTCTGTGTAGCCCTGACCATCTTACAACTCACTCTGTAGACCAGGCTGGCCTTAAACTTAGAGATCATCCTGCCTCTGACTCCTGAGTGCTGGGATAAAAGGTATGTGCCACCACCACCCAGCAGTTCATTCACCAGGTAATATGTAATGGTTAATTTTATGTGTCAACTTGACCTAGTTAAGAATTACTTTGGATAACTGGTAAACTATTATTCTTGGTGTGTCTGTAAGAATTTTTTTTTTTTTTGTAAGAGATAAGTACTTGAATCTAAGTTAAAAAAAAAAAAATTCCCTCACCAGTATGAACAGGCATTATCCAATCCACTGGGCACTGACTGAACAAAAGGACAGGGAGAAAGAACTTTCTCTCCTCTTCAATCAGGACATTTATCTTCTAATCTCAGAGATCAGAGTTCCTGTTTCTAAGGCCTTTGGGTTCCAGGAATTATACTGCCAACCCCAGGCAATTTCTAGGCCTTTGGATTTGGACTGAATTACAACAACCAATTCTCTGCTTGTAGACACAGGTCATGGAACTTCCTGACTTCCATAACAGTATGAGCCAATCCTCATAGTTGCATGCATATGCATATATGAAGATATAAAGATACGGAAGACTTGATATATTGGTATAACACAGATTATAGATAAAGGAAAAGATGGGGATAAAGATGCTAGATATTCTGTGTCTGTAGGAAACAATGGTTAAAACACAGTGCTTATCAGTGCAGGCTGCTACTGTTTGTGGCTGTATGGCCTCAAGATGAAGTTTCTCTGTGAGAAGGAAAAGAAGACTGAAGGAATGTCTCATGAGCTTGGACCAAAAGTATTAGACAAAAATTTGTTCATATCTAATTGATTACATAGAACTTATCATGCAGCCTTATTTAAGTTCAGGAGCATTTAGAAATAAAGGTTTCCATGTTCCAAAGAAAAAGGAACTTGAAATTTGCCTCTACCCAAAATTGAATAACAAACAAAGTAAGAACTAAAGATTGACCCAGATCTGAAACAAGCTTAATACTATTTTCATGAATTTACTTCTTGGGATCATAACATACCCAACATATGGAAAATGTTCGTAAATATTTATTATAGAAGAAACACAGATGAAAAATGAAAGGAAAGAAGTGAAAAGAAAGAACAAAGAAAAAGAGAGAACAGAGAGAAGACAGACAGGGAAAAAAGTATAGAAAGTGAATCTTGGTTTTAACTTCATCATTGGCCAATTCTTCAATATATGGTGAAGGACAGCCACTTGTTCTCATGTTCATAGTGTTCTAAGTAGAGCTACCTAGAATGGGGGAAAATTCCCAACTGGGCACCTCATGCTAGCAAATAGAAAACTAGTACCAGAAAATGGTTACCTATTTTTGAGTTGCTGGCCAATGAGTCCCATAGATTGCCAAACACTGCAGACTTTTGTCATTGTTCTTTGTTACCCTCCAGACCTGATGGTAAACCCTATTGCTAAGACACCACATATTTCAGTCATAAAAGACTGAAAAATCAAGCATATATTGATCTAAAATCTTCATTGCTAACTAGCTTTTATAGTGCTGGAAGGTGCTATGCACCCTACCAAAGAGAAAAGTAATCAACAGTCTTACCCAGCTACAATAATTACTGCCCTGGCAAGATTTGCTCACTGGTGCAATAGTGACATGAATTTTATGGGAGTAACCAACCACTCTCTGACTGGGTTTAAGGCTCACTCTATAAAATGGAACTCAGGCCAAGACCTGAGGCCAAGACCATTTGACTAGATAATGTTGTGGAAGGTTTTTTTTTAGTTATGTATAAAATAATTGTTTTGTTCACTGTTAGGAAAAGGACTGACTAGGCTTTAGCATTTTGTATTGCCTGCATCTGTTGGATTTATGTGGGGAATGTTTCATTGCTCATGATCTGCATTTGCTATCAGTAGAACACTGGAGGAGCCTTCTACTGATAAAAACATCTAAACTCGGAAGCTCAGGGTTCCACTTTCAAGTGTGGTGCTGGCCACGATGGTGGTTCACTCTACTGAGGTCTGGCAGGGTTTGTACCTATGAATATACCTCCTTGTCATCCTTGCTGAGCTGCCACAGCAGCATACTACTATAAGTATTGGCCCTAAAGGACAACCTGCTTCTATTATTCTGCTAAATGAACATGGTATTAAAATGACTCCCAGTAACTTGTTTCGATACCCATAAATTAATGCATCTCTCAACCTTCATTAGAGAAACGTCTTGTACTAAATGGCCATTAACACAGAGACTCACACTGGCCGTTGTTCAGATAATAGGAGATTTCAGAGAGCTCAGCCACAAATGGGACATATTTATCAGAAACCTTTCCTCAAGGCTCAGGGAACTTTCAGAGAGAAGGGACAGAATGATTGCAAGAGCCAGAGAAAAGTGTTTTCTGGACACAGTAGGGCAGGCACACATAGTGATTGTGACAGCATGCACAAGACTCGTGAAAACTCACACCAGAGAAAATTTCAGCAGGAAGAGGACAAGAAAGGCAAAAGATCCCACCACCCCTACCTGAGAAGCTGTTGGCCCCTCTGGAAGAGGAGAGAGAAAAAAGTCTGTTTTTTTAAAGATTGGCTCCTTGTTGGTCAACCAAGTTACAGGGTGGACCCCATACCCAAGAGTATTTGGGCAACACAAATTGGACTCGATGGGTTTAAGAGGAGGGGAGGAGAGACAGAGAGAGAGAGAGAGAGAGAGAGGGAGAGAGAGAGAGAACAAATAAAGTAGAGATGGATCTGGATCTGGGAAGAGTTGGAGGAGGGTATAAATAGGGTGACATATATTGTATGAAATTTTCAAAGAATTAATTTCTTTTTTAAAATCAATAAACAAAAGCATAGTGACCAATGTATAGCAGCATTAAATAAAAAGAGCAACATATGAAGACCAGTGTGCCCATCTTTTCCAGGTTTGCCTCATATACATGGTATATATTGACAGAAAGTATGTAACACAGAGAGAGAGAGAAAATGAATTAATAAAATAAAGAAGAGATAGACCACACCATCATCAGAGGCTATAGAGACAGAAGGGAATTCATTTGGAAAGTAAATTTGTGTGTATATTTGCCCTGAGTTCTTTGGCAGAGAAGTGATGTCTAAAGTAAATGATACAGCAAAACTTTTAATAATAGGAATACTATACTTCTTCCTCACCACACAATTTACAGTAGAATCAAAGGACTATGCATTTATGCAGCCCTTACAGGAAAAGCAAGACATAGGCAAGTAGAAATAAATTATCTGCTATTGATTGTCATAAGAGCCTCAACTTATTGGACTAATATTTTATTAGCATGCTCTAGCTCAAATGATGATGATCTTTTATTGTTCTTGTGGTAACTCTTTATTTTAAGTATCTTATCATTATGAATTCATTTAGCATTGATTACAATAGCACTGATCATAAAGAATTAATTTGGCATTATCATGTATATCATATGGCCTTATATAAGAGTTTGGCTGTAATTCAAAATTAATTAATATGGTAAAGCTTATTGCTTTGTTATTTTGCATTTTTCAATATATCTAAGATTTTTTTAGCTAGTTTACCATAGCAAACATGCACCTAAGACATTCTGCTTTGGAGGTCAATCTCAGATAGTGATAAGTGGTGAGTTTGCTCTTTGGTTTTTGTTTATTTTCATATCTTGGGACATTTAGAATTATAGGCCCAGCATTCAGAATAAGCAAAAGAAGTTTGAGTCCTGGAAAATTGGTCATAGGTGCTGGGTCTTCCTGTTCACTTGGTATACCTGGGCTGAGTAGCATAATTGAGAATTTTCCCTCATTTCAATCAATACCTCTGTCTCTCACCAAGAATAATTTGTTCTTGTCAGACAAAAGTGCCCCCAGAAAGGGAATTCCATTTCCTATTATAATGTTCAGAATCACCAGGAGGTAGAGATCAGAACACTGTTGGCAACGTGAAACTGTTGAACTTGGATGCATGGCAATCAAGTTTCAGAATCTCTATCAAATGTCATATTTCTGAGATGCTTACCTGTGGCTTCAGTTAAAAATCCACTATGGGCCAGGTTGATAGCTCAGCAAATAAAGGCACGTGCCACCATACCTTGTAGGGCTTCCAGGCTAAAGAGTGAAGTTGTAGCACGAGCGGTCCTCGTCCCCAGGGCTAGTAGGACACTCCGGAGTCTCCTTTACTCTTAACGCCCTGGAAGCTGCTAACTCAGTAAACAGATTGGCAAAATGTCTGCCTGCCTCGTGGTGAATCATACACCTTTGTCTCTGCAAAGGCCATGGATATTATGGGGGTTGGCCAGGTACGCCCCTCCCCCTGCCATGCTAATTAAGGCTCACGCCACGCCCTTATGGGGAGAGGTTATTTATTTGGGAAAAAGCTGGGAATAAATGAGTTCGGGTCCACCAGATGCCGACTCCGTCTTGTGTTCGTTCTCAGCAAGCAGGATCAGGCGGCGCCACGCGGTCCTAGGAACCCACGTCCCCCGGGGCTTCCCCACGGCTCTCGGCTTGCCTTTTCTCGCCTCTGGCCAGGGTGGGAAATGAGCGGCTTCCCAGCCAGCTCTGGGCCGGGATAGGGCTGTGGCGGAACGTGCCGGGGAGACGGAAAAAGAAAAACAACAATACCTGACTACCTCAGTTTGATCACACACACGCGTGAAGTGTGCTCACGTCTATGCACATACATGCACACACACAATAAGTACATATTTTAAATTCTCTTTCCATTGCTGCTGCGATTCTATTCCTATAGTGGCCCAGGCAGGCTTATTAGGCTAGCACACTGTGGATGACTGGATTACAGTGTCAGTATATTCTGCTATGACAAAACATCAATGTCTAAAATTAATCTCAAACATTGCTGAGAAAATCTTTAAGGCTGTCACCATTCTTATTGTAGATATATCCCTATATGTGCCTTTAGGTCCAATAGAATGATTCATCTCATCACCAGAGTTCATTACTAGGCAACCAGGCAAAGAAAAGTACTCAAACTGAATAAAATATTGGAGTTTTAAAGGAGAGCTTTGTCCTGAGGGACAGTCGGGAATATGAGGTTGTCCAAGAGGAAGATCCAGGTGAAATGCCATTATGACAATCCTAGAATACAAGAGACTGCACCATTAATAAGAAAGAGCAGCGAGCACATTTAACTAACAGTGGAATCCTGAAAAAATTTTTGAGAAAGGACAGTGCAAGATTAGCCAAAACAGCCACCACAGATCAGCCAAGTGTGTTAGACTGAGGGGTCCATGGCTCACAGCTGATCAGAGCAATTCTAGGCAATAGTGCCCTGCTGTCACTTGTAAATCTTACCAAAACCAAAATTAGAATACAAACAGAAAGATTGGCAGTGTAGTTTTTGCCTTCTAATGACCTAGCTAGTAGGCATGATACTCAAAGCTGACGTGCACAAAACAGTCTCTATAAGAAGTGAAGCCGGTGTGCACAGAGCAGACAAGGCCAGACACAATCAGTCAGTGACTCTGAGTCGTTACCAGGTGTTTGTTAAGATTTCCACTCAGCTTTGCCAAAAGAAAACCTTTAGAAGTATAAAAGCTGATACAAACAAGGATATTCTGCTCTTTGTGTCTGACATCAGCAAGGTACACAAAAGTCTATTCTTGGCTTTCTAATTACCAATATCTTCTTAGTAGCAGTTAATATCCTCAAGTCAGACAGCCCAACTGCAGAAAGGAAAAATCTGAAGTCTAGAATCTGCCTGCCCCACCAGATTGTTTATGGTTTTCAAGCAAAGGGAATACTGAAGCAAACTGAAGCAGTCAGTCTTTAATACCTTAAATTAGCATGTTCCTTGATTATATGTATTTCAGAATGTCTTAGTGACTACAGTGATGCCAGTAAACAATTCAGTTCCTCCCAGCGCTTATTGGAGAATATGCATTCACCCTTAAAAATGAGCAGGGACTGTCTGGAAATAAGAGGGCATTCTTTTATTTGTGCTATGGGAAGCAATAACAGAGATTTACATCTCTCTAGTATAACACAAGATTTCGTAGAGCACTGACTAATGGAACCAGTTGGAATAGCTTATTGATGGGGTACCACATTGAAAACCCAGGTTTATTGGTAAATAGCTGCTTAAGAACAGAGGCAAGAGCTTGTACCAAAAGACACAATGTCACAGGAAACAGAAAGTTGGTGTGGAAAAGAATGTATCTTAGGAAATGTGACAAGAGATTAACTGTAAAGATCAACAAAGAAACTCAGGCATTCAGGGATCTATGCTATGCCTTTTCCTTCTGTTTGTAGGTTTTAATAGCCACACAAGTCTCTCAGCATTCCCCTCCCTTAGAAAGACAATAGCAGAGTGCTGGCACTGATTTCTTAAAATTGTACTGGCAAAAGATAAACAAAGCTCAAGATATAGAAATATATTTTATACAGAAAAAAAAAGGGAAAAACACACGGAATGCAAATCTTCTGGCTCACAGTTGCAAGCTGACTAGTTACCAAAATAAGCTCACTGCAAAATCACTGTGTTCTCTCCATAGGCACTATTCTCCAACTGGGTGCAGCAGATACCGGCCGGCTCTAAACTTCTCTCCTCCAATTAAGCTGCACAACCTGTTACCATCCTGCCAATGGATGCTATTTACCTAGGTTCTGCATAACTGGCCAAGTGTTCACTCTGGAATTCCCAACAAAGAAAAAGGAACAATTGTGGAAATTTCTGTTAACAACCTTTCATTTAAGTTTCCAAAGCAGAAGGGCATGCATCAACATGGAACAGATGTGCTGAGACCAAATGCTCTCTTCCTCATGATTACTGTTGGTTCTACCTGTGGATAGGCAAGCTAATTCCACCGCAAATGTGCAAGAGAGGGTAGTACTAACGTACAATGTGTGGTCCTGGAGGCTTTGTTCCTACATAATAGGGTGCTTCGTTTCACAAGAACTGGCACATGTAGAACGCTGAGGCAAACAGCCCTGTGTGTTCAGATCAGGATCTCCTTGTACTGCTTACAGAATGCCCTGGTTACAGTGATGTTGACAGAAATAGTGTAGCATTTCTTATTCAGAGTTGGAAAGTAATGATTCTTTCTCCTTAATGTGCTCAGTGACTCTGCACCCTATTGTTTTCTGCCATTTGAAAACGCCTGAGGATGTCATTATAACTACATGTATCAATATTAAACCTTTGCAAACAGTTGACTAAATGAGCTGTTATTATCTTTGTTTCTGAAAATAGTGTACCTTTTTACTTCATTTATCAGTAACTAGGTGTAGTCAATTGCACTCTAGTATTGATCCCAATATCTATACCCGTCAGGACTACCTTTCCTCAAGGTCATTGTGAGGTCGGGTTATAATCAATATGAATTGACTGTCTACAAATAAATTTATGTGGCTCACATAATTGCAAGTAATACCTTTTTTTTTTCAAATTAAGGTGGACCATTTTATGAAGCATATGTGTTTGAAACATTAACAGTAACATCATCCAACTCTGCATAATGAACCAATCTCGCTAGAATTTACAAGTCCTCTCTGTATCTCTGAAAGCTGTGTAAGCTCCCTGATAACCACTTCTAAA
>JAMJFZ010000885.1:22500-71671 GCA_026225945.1 Cricetomys ansorgei
GATTTGAAGAGACAGCTGGAGCAAAGAAGGCTCTGACGGGAATAGAGGGAGTTTGGGGGTCAAAGGAATAAAGGGAGAGAACATAAAGGTAAAATGGGGGTGGGGGGGGCAAGGAACTTTTCAAATTTTTGGATTTCAAGCAGTACCATGTAATTGAGTGGTTTAATTTTAAGGAAAGGAAGCAACCGTAATTCTGAAACAGACACAAAATCAACGCGTCTGGGAGTCGGTGAACTGTGGAGGTGCTGAGAATGTTGTGAGCAATTGCGCACTTACCACATCTCACGACTGTCCAAGACGGGACGGAACTCAGAACAAAGACACGGCCTCGGCTCATGTGAATTTTTCCTTCCTCGTTGCTCTTTCTTGGATCAGATCCAAATCAAACTCCCCAAGTCCCTAATATTCTGGCCAGGAAAGACATGGTGACTTTCAAACATGACTATGAGGCAGGGGAAATTCACTTTCCCAAAATAAATATGAACAAAAGGCTTCCACGTACCTGCTCTGGTAACCTGTTTGTTGGGCTCGCCCGTATCTTGCATTAGTTATCCTGTTTTGGTCTGTGTTTGTATTCTTAAAGGGGAGGGGGGGAAACATGTGCGAGAAGCTGGCCTAGTGACCTGAAGTCACTCTCGCATTTTCCTGCTGAATGCTAAGATGATATGCAGATACCCTGGGGTGAGTGGGAAATCCTATTCCACATGGGATAGAGCCATAAACTCATAGAATGTCATTGTCACGGGCCAGTTCAGATATTATTTCAATAAACTCCTTTGAGCCACATAATCTATAAGTTTATTAAAAGACTCTCAGGTTTATTTGATGTACTATAAATAACCTATATGCTCTTTCAAAGAAAACATTCAGATGACAGAAAGAAGACATTCAGTTTTTCCCTCAACTTCCATTAGGGGTGGATCTGTTTGCTGCCAACGCAGCCTCCTGATGCATTTGCTGGAGTTGGACAGGATCCTAATAGACTCTGTGACAACAACCACATCTGTATTTCCCACAGCTTCTGCATGGCAGGTGAAGGAAGGTTGAGAAGCATGCCAACGAGCAAAACTATTCCTTCCCACCTTGTCATAAACACCAAGTGTTTTCCGTTGTCCTCCTTCCTGTTCCTCTAAGGAGTATTATTCCCTTCCTAAATTCCTCTTGAGATGGGAAACTTGTTCTCAGATCACATGCCCTCACTTTCTTCTTTTCCCTTTGTTCTACTTCATTTCCCCACTTCCACGTTCTTGAGATTCTAGAAACTTGAATAATGATCAATGGAAGCTGATAATTTATTGTTCCATATGAACTCAAGACGATCTTTTATCCTCCTCAAATATAATTTATTTGCTCTAAGACACATTACAGGTACTCCCAAATCTCAGATCTCATTCAAAAGCCAGTCTAGATCCAAAGAGGATTCTTTCTCAAAATTGCTCTCTGGTGGACTAAGCCTTTTACAAACAGGATGTGACTTCTTATATTTGCATTTCCCACAGAGTCTACCCGTGTTTCATGGTAGCACAGATGGAAACAAATGGGTGAATAAACTAAATGATTGCTGGAGGCTGGGGTAACTGTAATGACAGACTATAAATATATTACTGAATAATATGAGGCTAGCACCAATATATAAACAAAATTTTAAAAGCTAAAGGTGGTACATGAAAATAATTATAAAGATAAAAAATTAGTTGAGACCAAAGGCCTAGAAGCCTTTGGAGGAGAGTGATGTATGGCAAGAATGGAGCCCAACCAACCACATTAGGAAAGTGGGTGATTTGACAGGGGAACTTGAGGGAGATAGCCAGAGTCTTAAGAAGAGTAGGAGAATTGTGACAGAGGCCCATTATAAACATATTAATTTTGAAAATAATATAATTACATAACAAAAGCAATACTTAGACCATGTTTTTCCCAAAGCAGTTTGCCCTCTTTAACTAATTAGGATCCATCCAATATTCTCACTGCTGAGGATCCGATCTGTTAGTAGTAAATGGGCCTTGTTTTAAAGTAACTCTCCACACCCCATAGCGTTAACCCAGGCTTCTTGGGACAGATAGGATAGTATAAAGAAAGTTAAACCTTCTCCTGAGAAACAAAAGAGTTTAGCGTTGATTGATATCAATTCTCCATAATCAGTAAAGAAATGGATCTGCAGGTGTCCGACTCAGGACCAACTACAGAAGGGCTCTCCTGAACTCTGAAATTTTATGATATTTTTATAATTCCAAAGTCATTTCAAATGATAAAAAGAAACAAAATTTAATGGAATAAGATTGAACATTTTTATAACCATTGATAAGAAAGCACAAAAAAAATGGCCTGCAAAGGACAGCAGATTCCCTGGAACTGGAGTTAACAGACCTTTGTGAGCTGCCATGTGGATGCTGGGACTTGAACCTGGGTTCTCAGGAAGAGCAGCTTAAGCTCTTAAGCACTGAGCCCACTGTTCAGCCCCACAGTTCGGATTTTTATCCAGAGTGCTCAGAGTAGTAGCTTTCAAATAGTGGGTATTCTGTGACCAGATGCTATGTAGAGAAAAAAAAATGTATATGTTCTTAATGAATTCCCTGTGAAGAATCCACCTCATACACAGACACAGCCAAGTCTGTACCACCAAGGACAAGTTACAAGGTCATCCCAAAAATACAAGATGCCAAAAATCTGGAAACTTTTTCACTGAAACTAAAAGTTACCCCACTACCCCCCCATCTATTATGAGAAAAGCATGAGGCAAAGGTCATTTAAGGGGTGTTTAACAAAACACTTGGCCAGTGAACCAGTACTTCTCAAACTGTTGAGAATATAAAAAGAAAGAAAAGTTGGGAAATTACAGCATCTAAGAGGAGCTTATGGGGAGAGATCATGACTAAATTTAATGTGGTATCTTGGATGAGAGCCACAGAAAACAGTGTGGAGAAATGCTAAGGCAATCTAAGCATACCATGGACTTCAGTCAGTCATGTATGAATATTGTTTCTGTAATGACACTGCTAAATCAATGTTGTTGACTAGCATGTATGATTACTATGCTACTGTCAGATGCTAATAGAAGACATCTGGTATGAGAACTTTCTACACTATTCTCAATTTTTGTGTATTTTTAACTGTTCAGATAAAGTTTACTTTGAAAATTTTATTGTCAATAAAACTTTTAAAAGTGATCCAGGTTTTATAGAAATCTGTAAAAGAAATGGCAAATATCTTGGCTTTCTTAAATAGTGCTCACATGCCCAATATTGTCATCTGAAGCTGGCATACATTCTAGGCATCAGTTCCCATCCCTGTGTATGCAATCATTCTTTGTCCCTCTCCAACAATCTGAGGCAAGTCCCTACTTTCAACAAATCCTCCCCTGTGAAGAAATCGGAAGGTCCTGAAGCATAGAAAGCTTGCACTCACCTTGATGTGGTTATAACACAAAGGCAATTTTCACTTACAGCCTAGACACAAGATTTGAGCATCTCGAGTAATTGTGACTAAGTAGTCATAATCTGTTGCTGCTCACGCTCACTTTCTGCTGTCTGAAGCAGATAGAAACAATATTAAAAAGATCAGCCTAGGAAATAAGGCCTTTGGTAGTAGAATAGCAAAGCTACATGATACAACAAATCCTTCTTTGGGAGTATTGTTATTTTGCTCTCTTTTCTTTTTCTTTTTCTTTTTTGCCTGTGTTTTGTTTTCTCATTGCTTGTGGTCTAGCCCAGAGCCTTGCACATACTAGACAAGAACTCTACTACCGAGTTACATCCCTTAGGCCTACACTTCTGTTTTAAATCCCACTGGCCCCATCAAGCAAGTAGGAAAACTCATACATATTCATCTAACCACACACACACACAACTACCTTCTATTCCTCTACATGCCATTGCCTGGCCTCCATACTCTATAACAAAATTCAACAATGCTCAAGAAAATCAAAGCAGTAACAAAGTGCCAGAGCAACCTGACCGGCTGTTTGGAAAGGTGAATGTCCACTTTGTTCCTCAAGACACTTCAGCTTTCAAACGTTTCCTGACCTAAATCCTTGAGTCAGTAGCAGGAAGACCCTGAGCAACCAGTTGGAACCCCTCTCAGGTAATACACATTATTAGAAAAAATAATGGCTACAGGGCACTAGCAGCAAGCCCCTGCCTGGCTCAGCTGCCAGACATCGAGGAGACAGCATCCCCCATTTTTGGCAATTGGCCAGAGGAGGGTGCTCTGCTGTTAGAAGACCCTCCAGGAAAGAGAAAAGAGACAAATAGGCAACCCATTTCCTTCCATCTCGCTTCAAACCTGCAAGGGGAGCCCTTGTGGTGTTTCTTTTTTCTTTTTTTTTTTTTTTTGTCTCATCCTGTCACTCTCTAGTCTCTGAACAATGGAGACAACAATGGTCCTGTCTAAATGATTTCACAGGCTATTATTCAGACACTCAACTTTTAACATTTCAATTTTGTCATTCTGTTTCCACACAAAAGGTGCACTTCTACAGTATAATGTTCCCAGAATTGTGTCAATGAGCAGTAATAGCTTTCAACATTAAGTTGATCATTAACAACTACATTATCTGAGGCATAATCAGTACTTCAGCCTTTCATGTGATTATGGCATTACTGAATTTGAAAGTACTGGGAGGATGCACTCATAACAACATATAAAAATATTTATATAGTAATAAAAGGTAGTGAGAAGCGAACGGTCTGAAACACTAAAAACGAATAAAAACACTTGGGTTTTCTTTCTAAAGGGTAAGCTTCTGAAAGAAAAATAGGTAAATGCCATTGCTGCTGTAGCATACCTTTGTCGTAACAGGTTCCATATTGTCCTTAAACATTCTAGACAGATGTGATTTCAATGGTATTTTTAAAAAGCATATTCAAATGCATTTTTAAAATTTCTCTTACACTTATTGTGTTGGAAGGGAATGCACATGCCACCTGGAGTGTGTGTAGAAATCAGAGGACAGCTCGCAGGAGTCAATCTCTTCTGCCACCATGCAGGTTCCAGGTAAGAGACTCAGGCCGTGACAGTTGATTGGAAGCACCTTTATCTGCTTGGCCATATCTTCAGCCCCCAAAATATATTTTTTACTTCAAAAGCATAGAAAAGAAATTTTGTGTCTTAAATACTATGGATCGACTTAATCATAAATTTTTTAGCAAAGAACAGCGATTGACCAGTATAGATATTGTTTCAAACGTGTATTAGCCTCTCTTCTCCCACCTCTTTCATAAGAAATCATTCAGGGAAGAATTTCTTCTGTTGTGCCACAATTCAATTGTGGTAACCATACAGGGTACACAATGGGTTCCAGGACACAGAACAGTTACGATAATGACACCGAGTCTAGAAGTGTAGGCAGAAACCCCAGTCTTCAGGGACTATCTCTTAATGAGAAGGGTCTTGGTCTGTTAGTTATAAGGAAAAATGACACTTTGCCAAAGAATCAAGTCAATATTCACATAAATACAAGTATGAAATACAAATATGAAGTCCCTAATCTTTGATAAAATGGTCATTTTTTTCATAAATCAATCCTTTAAGAAAATCTTAAGTTCAGAAATAACTCAAAATATCGTAATGTGGTAACTATACTGTTTATTATCATGCTGGATATACTAAGCCATTTCAAATTCCAGGGACAAGAGGGTTGCTTAAGTCATTGAGGGTTACGCCTTTACACTCAGTGAAAGATAGAACTATTCCTTGGGATGTGTCAGAAACAGTAATAATTTCAAAAACTTATATTAAGTAAAACAAACAGCTATGGTTACATATTGATTGTATAAATTATCTATTTCTGTGAACGTGCATGTTGTTGTATAAATCACTATTTATAGAACCCACTCTTATAAAAAGAAAATTCATCAAATCAAATTAGGTAGATGATTTGCTGAGTACTTTTCCTCTTTTTGCTCTTGCTCCTCCTCCTCTTGACTCGCCTCTTCCTTTACTTCTTCCTCCCCTTTCCCTCTTCTTCTTCTCTGACCTTTTCCAATTTTTCTCCAAAATGGTACATTGTCTTTACAGTTAAGTTTTTATTAAAATTTCAAATTAACATTGATTTGGAAATGTAGCAACTTCATGTTTACATGCCATTTGCGTGATTTGTCCTGGTCCCCAATCTTCTTGCCTCTGGCTCCATCAGTGCTCAAAAAACAGTCATTTCTGTGGTTTTCTCACCATCCCTGGAGATGTTGTCTCAGTTCGCACTTACCTTTCGTAATTGTATCTACCAACCAACAAGTTCTAATAAGGAAATAGAAGCAGTATGTTTGGAATCATTTCAAAGAAATGCATTGCATTTCTCATTGCGTCATTTAAAGAAGCAGAGACATCATGTAAGACAATGTATGTGAATGGAGGTGACCTGACAAGCTGGGACACCTGTATTGTGTGTCTTATTCTGTCCATCCCATTTTTCAGATACCTACTGTGTCACTTACCCCTCCTAGAATATTCTCTTTCCCTGTCTCTTTTCAAGAATGCCTGTTATAAAACAATGCACAAGAACTTAGTACACATATCTCATTTATAATACTACTTTTGATCACAAGCATTCTTCTAAAGTCCTCCAGCTCAAAAGGACTTTATAATTTTGAAATAATTCAACTTTATAATTTCTTATAATTTTCTTTCCTATTGTGTATTAGAAAGTACTCACATATAGAAATATTTTGCCAAAATTGGATTACTAAAATATGCTTCTGGGTTCATTATCTTGCCCATCTTCATGGACACGTCAAAGAAACATAGGAGAAATGTGAACTACAAGATGCAGGGACAGTGGTCTTACTTTACAAAACTTTTTTGAAATTCTAAGAGTTTGTTTGGGGTGTTTTATTTTTTCTGATTTCAATTGTTCCTTTTTTCCCCTTCAATTGAAAACGGATTATTTTCTCATACACTACATCATGATTACAGTTTCCCCCCTTCTACTACTACTCCCAGTTCCTCCCCACCTCCCCTCTCTTCTAGATCCATTCCATTTCTGTCTTTCACTAGAAAAGAATAGATAGAAACAAAATATAACAAAATAAAATAACAAGATAAAACAAAAGCCATTGCATTGAAGTTGGACAAGGCAAACCAACAGAAGGAAAAGAACCCCAAGAGAAGGCACAAGAACCAGAGACCCACACATTCACACACTCAGGTGTTACATAAAAATATCAAACTGAAAGCTATAATATATACACAGAAGACCTGGTCCAGACCTGTGTAGACCCTGTGCTTCCTGCATCAGTCTCTGTGAGTTCATATGAGTTGTGCTCAGTTACTTAGAAAGCAATAAAATACTTTTAATTAAAATACTATTACTTCTTTTAGAACATGGTATTTAGGTTTACACCAAATCTTGGTTATCTAGTCTCTGGTTCTTGGTCATCCAAGCAGCATCTGGCATAGGTTCCATCTTGTGGAGTGGGCCTTAAGTTAAACCAAACATTGTTTGGTTGTTCCCACAAACTTTGTGCCTCCATTTCCCTAGCATATTTTGCAGGCAGGACAGATTGTAGATCAAAGGGTTTGTGGCCAGCTTTGATTTTATATTTCTCCTTGATAGGATGCAGAATACCTTCCTGTACCAACGACACTAGCACATAGGGGTTAGGTTCTATGTTGGCACCAGCTCTCCCTCTCCATGTTCAATGAGTTGCATAGGCTTTGTCTTCAGGAATGGGGTCTTGCTGTCAGTTTGTAAAGAGCCACCTATTGTCTTGGCAACAGGCTGAGTTGGGGATTTCCATGGGACCCCTTTGACCAGCAATCAATTAAATGTAACTCGGACCAGTTATTAGAAGTTTCATTTGGTGCCAAGAAATGGCCAATTGGGACTCTTTCTCCCTCATTATTTGGAGACTTCATTGGGCTTACTTTCATATGTTTGAAGGAGTTTCTTTAAAATATTCTGAAAAAAATTTAGGTTTATCTTTAATTTGAAGGATTAACAATGCTTAGAAGATATAGATACAAATCAATCAGGAATCTCTAGGTAGCCATTCTATCAGAATACCAGCCATTGAGCAGCAAAGCTTGTGGGTTCTCTAAAGAGAAAATATCAATTTACACATGTTCTTTAACAGAAGATGAAAACAAGTCTCTCAATTGGCTATAATCTTGATGCTATTCAGGAAGCTTTTGGGTTTTTACTTCTATAATCCTGCAGTGTCATTTACAGTTCTGACATATGACATCAAAGGTGACCATCTAGATTCTTCTAAGAGTCCATGTTTTCATGAAGACTGTGCTTCTGCTGAAACCAGAATCCCTCTTCTACCATACCATGATTCTTGAGATCTAACATTTGTCTGTCCTCCACTGCTGGTGACTAGTGTATCAAGGCCTTTCTTTAGTGAAGCAAACATAGACGAATCTTTCATCTTATCTCCAAAATAACTCCTTTATTTCTTTTGTGTTATATTGCTCTTCAACTAATCACTATAAAACTTAGCAGTTCTCAGACATAAATATGTTTTATATTATATGGTTAAAGTAGAGCAGGATTCAGGGACAACCTACCTGGTGGATTCAGCTTGGAGTCTTCTGTGAGGCTGCAATCAGTTGAAGCTTAATCAGGGCTGGATGATGCACTTTTTAATCACATGGGTGATAAATTGGTGCTTGGTGTTTATAATCTCTTAATATCCTTTCCCCTAGGCTTTCCAGGAGACTCTCTGTAGACATTTATTCAGGGAAAATGGCAGTTTATTCTTTGGCTAACTCAATCCCCAATCCTAACCCTGGAGCCCGGGAGGGGCCTGGGAGGGGTCCAGGAGCCCTGGAACATTTCAGCTTCCATATAATCTACTCTCAAACCTAGAGCCGGAAGGCTTCAGCCTCCATATAATCTAGAGCATTTAAACCTCCGTACAATCTAATCAACCTCCGAGACTTACTGCTGACTGAGCCACTCTGACAAGCTCCTTCTAAATTCTGACTCTTCTAATTCAACTCTTCTCGCTCAAACTGTATTCCAAACTGACTGGTTCAAACTGATGTTCTGAGCCAGTTTACTGTTTCTGATTAAACTCTTCTGACTCTGGAAGGCTCTTGCTGATTCTCTGACTGCCTCAGACTGAATTTTTGGCTTCAAACTGACTCATTCTTCCCATCTGATACTGACTTCTTCTGCTGAACTGACTCTGTGTCTCTGCCTCAGACTCCTCAGACTGCTTCAGACTGCTTCTGTGTCTCTACCTCTGTCTGTTATCCTCTGTGTGTTCTCTGAGATGAAAACCTGCTTTTCTGTCATGAAAGCTGCGCATGTTCTCATTTTGACTCACTCTACTAACTCTTCCTCTGATTTGTCACTTTGCCTGCCCTTCACACTAACTCATCTCAGATGTCATTTCCTGTCTGACACTGATTCCTTCTGAGCTCTGCTTCCTTATTTGCTTCCCATCTCCCAAATGCTAGGATTAAAGGTATGTACCATTGCTTTCTGCATTCCATCTGGACCACATAGGCCTCTGAATGCAGTCCCTTCATATAGACCCCTGGATGTGATTCCTTTATATACAGACCCTTGGATTTGATCCCTTCATATAAACCCTTGGATGATAGACCCTTCCTAGCTTTCACATAGATCTATTCCTCTACACTATCAATATAGGAGCTAGCTCTCCCTAAAGAAAGCAATCTCAGAGAAGGGAAAGACCACAGTGACTCATGTTCCAGTACAGCAAGTTACAAACTAGTCAGCCCTATGAAATGAGAAAGAGCTCTACAAGAGCATGTTGACAAAAATGAAAGTCATTCAAGCCATTCTACTAGTCATGTCATTATCTGTAACCCCTTTTATCATAATGTGGAGGTTTTTTTTTCCCCTTGGCCAACTTGAATCTGACTGGCCTGTGGCTGCTTTGACCAGTTGAATCCAGCAGGTGAGGTACTGTGCCAGTTTAGAATTAAGAGTCCAAGACAACTAGTACTTTGAATTTAATTCTTTCTAGAGGCCTGAGCCTCCACATATGAATTTCAGCCTTCTCTCAAGATGAGAATGGCTACATGAAGACAGGTTAATACAGCAGACATGTGTGTAAAACTGGCCGTATAGAGTTCTTTCTCCTTATATATGGCTGACCAGTCTATAACTTGTTATGCTGAAATGAGTCACTGCGGCTTTCCTCTTCTTCTGAGATTTCTTTGAGTATAAGCCTAGCCAGCATATATGGTTATAATACATAATATTTTGTTGTCTTCTCCTACCACATTTTGAAGCTGAAAAGATTCTGTAAGGCAAAGGACATTGCCAAAAAGACAAAGTGGCAGCCTACAGAATGGGAAAAAAAATCTTAATCAACTCCACTTCAGATAGAGGGCTAATATCCAAAATATAAAAAGAACTCAAGAAACTAGACATCAAGAAAGCAAACAATCTAATTTAAAAAATGGGTTATAGATCAAAGAATTCTCAAAAGAGGAATCTCAAATGGCTGAGAAACACCTAAAGAAATGTTCAACAACCTTAGCCATTAGTGAAATGCAAATCAAAACCACTTTGAGATTCCATCTTACCCCTGTCAGAATGACTAAGATCAATAACACAAAGGACAGCTCATTCTGGAGAGGATGTGGAGCAAGAGGAACACTCCTTCATTGCTGGTGGGAATGCTCTTATATTACATTATATACAACTCTTATATTATTATATATATTATATATACAATTATATTGTATGCAATTATTATATATATTATATATAATTACATTATATATTATATTATATACAACTCTTATATTATATATTATATATACAATTATATTGTATGCAATTATTATATACATTATATATAATTATATTATATATATTATATACAACTTATATTATATATTATATATACAATTATATATATATTATATACATTATATATAATTACATTATATATTATATATATATATTATATATACAATTATATTGTATGCAATTATTATATACATTATATATAATTACATTATATATATTACATTATATACAACACTTATATTATGATGTAAGATGTAGTTAGTACAGGGACTATAGCAGAAACCTTGAAAGATATCTCAGTGACCTCCTGTTTTTGTTGTTGTTTAAATTACTTTTACCACAAGCTTCCTTTACCAACAAAACATATATCAAACTTTATCCTGATCCTCAGGGCAGGCGTTTATGTGTATTATGCATTTTCATTGCAACATATGTATCACTTTTCTTTACTCTCATCACATTTATTGAACAAGGACTTCACTTAATCACAAGTTTGGCTCTTATAAAAGTTTGTTCTTTCCTAAATCCTAATCTACATTATGTAAAGCACCCATGTTTTCTATTTAATTTTCTACATCATTTTATTTTTATTATTGGTCCTTCAGTAGCATAAAGCACACAAAATGGCTTCTCAGGACACTTCCATACACACACTATTGTATTTAGTTCATATTCACCCTCCACATCCTCCCTTGACTCCTTTTCCTTTTCTTATTGTTCCCTTTCTACTTTGGTGTCATTGATGAATAGATAGATAGACAGACAGACAGACAGACAGATAGATTTATGTATACAGAATATACAAATCTAGATTTTATACGTGAAAGCAACATGTCTTCTTTGTAATTGTTATTTTCCGTCAACATGATGATCTCACGTTCCATCCATTTCCTGAAAATTTTATTCTTCTTTATGGCTGAATAAAGCTCAGTTGTGGGGTGTGTGTGTGTGTGTGTGTGTGTGTGTGTATGAGTGTGTAAGTATGCCTGTGTAATACACACACACGCACATATATATGTGTGTATATACATATGTATATATATATATATATATATACATATACAGTGTATATATACCACACTCTCCTTTTAATTTTTAGTTTCCTGAGATTATAATAGAAATAAATCTTTTCTTCTTTCTGTTTTCTCCTCCAAATCATCCCATATGCCCCTTTTCCCTCATTGTGCTTCAACTCTGTGGCCTCTTTTTCCTTAATTGCTGGTGTGTACGTGTGTGTGTGTGTGTTTGTGTGTTCCTAAATATATAACCTACTCACCCTTTATAATGTTAATTGTATGTAGGCTTCAGGGCTGACCATTTAGTGTTAGATAACAAATTGGTGTGCTTTTGCCTGGGGAAGACGATTTCTCCCACTCTCAGCATTTCTTAGTTGCTGTAGTTCTTTGTCTAGAGGTGAGCCTCATATAACAAACTTTCTTTACCCCATCTGTTAGTGCCTAGGATCAATAGGTGTCCAATAAACATTTAGTGAAGAATAGCTTCCCAAAATGCCCTATGTACTCCACATGATTTTTGTAATAAAAATTATAAAAGAAATAATTCCCTCACCTCTTTCCTTGATTTGCATCTTATATTCTAAATTTAATATGGTAATTTTATTCACAAAGCAAGTTTTCTACAATTTTGTCTCATATTTATACTCATTAACTTATTTAAGCCACAAATAAAGAATTATCCAATTCCTTCCTTCAGAAACCTTGTAAGCACGAATTTTGTCACTCATATAATATACACCAATCACTACCAAAAACTCTTCTATTCCAAAAAAAAAAAAAGAACAGACAGGCTGCTAGGTCAAGCATATGCTAATAAATAACAGAAGTGGTTACATACATGGATATTTTCCTATATGGGAGCCCAAAGGCCCAAATATTCAATCACAAAAATTTTGGCCATATGCACACTCATGTAGAACAGATTAACTGTTTTCTTCCAAAAATACAAGAATGAAATTATAATGAATAATTTTAAAATGTTTTATGAAATCACAGATCTTAGGTACTAATGAGCATTCAGTGAAAATAATACTCACCAAACTGAATGTATGACAGAAACACCAAGTTCATTCAGCAGTGTCAAAAGGAAACAGATTCTGTATGTACCTATATTCAAAACCTTTTAGAGTAGTTACAATCGGTTCAATGTTTTTTTTCTCTTATTCTTACATATGCCTCTAACTCTGTCTAAGAATCCAATTTTTACATTAATTACAAGCAGAGCAATATACTGCGGTCCTAAATTATTTTACATTCGTATAGATTCATGGAAGTTTCTAGACAGAAATATTCTAAATTCGTGTCCTTCCATGGTTTTTAAAGTTTAAAATGTGTTGTACAGTCACCCACATGGCTCATTACAACAGAGATTGCCAGAGTTCACTCTCAGAGTTGTGAATCAGTATGACTAAGCCCAAGATTTTACCTCTTAGTGAATTTCTTAATCACACTAATGTATCTGGTTCAGATATTGTAGTTCTAGGATCAGCCACCTGGCCTCCCATGTAATTCAGTATTATGGATTGAAAACTAATAATGACTCTGAAAACTTCAAAAATGGATTCAATGTTGTTGTTTTTCCATACTCAGTGGCAGAGTGCCAGGATAAGGAAGGACCAGAGCCTAGCTCTTTGAATCCCACAGACCATGTTCTTTGACCTGGCTTCCCCAGCCAATGAGATGGGCTCATTGCACATGCAGTGCTGATATATAAATTTAGCAAAAATGAGTCACAGCTCAGGACACAGCAAGTCAATATAAACATCCTTTCTCCTAGTCAACAAAATTAAAGACACAGAGCCATTCAAGGAAAAAAAAAAAAAAAGTATGATTCAGGTATTTCTTTGTGGCTACTATTCCCTTTTGAAGTTCATTTCCTGCTAAACATCTAAAGATTTCCTTTGCATTCTTACATTGCAATGTCTCTGTTGATAACTTTTCAGTAATTCCATTACAGCAAATCACAGGGTTGTCAAATCTTCAAGGATCAGAAGATCATGAGTTGACAAGTAGCAGATGCACAAAAGAAGTTTTAAATAACGTGTGTTCATTTCCCACGTGGAGTGAAGTAGGATACCTGTGACTCTACAATAGTAAAACCAGCCACGAAGTAACAGGGGACATAGCTATGCACAATATTTACCATCTTGTCTGCTTTTATTCGGTGAGGAATCAAAGAAATCAGGAGAATAAAACCTCTTAGACATTCAAGCAAGCTGTTTCTGTTTAAGGACAGACGTTTCTGCTAAAAGAGTGTAATCGTGATGTCACTGAGCACAGTGAGAGCTGCAGGCAAATGAATGCTCTCGTGGTAGTACCACTACTGTAGGCATGTTTGAAATGTTATAGCTTCGTCGGAATGTAATTATAACTGCTTGTTGCTTCTGTGGTTTCAAAGATAATAGAAGTTGCTCACAAAATTTACACAACACTGATGTGTTGCATATAAAATATAGACAGTCACGTGCAAAATATCCCATTATACATTTTCTTGTAGAAAGAAACAGCTGAGAAACCTACAGACCATCAAATTATAACTCCAGTGTTTCATTATAGTCAATTAGGCTCCGGAACCCAAAGGTACATCCAAACTGCTTGGTTTAATTTTGTTAATACCACTTAGGATCTCCATTACAGGTGCTTCAATCTACAGAAAATAAAAATCCTGCTAAGTGTATATGCTTATTACTTTATTGATAATACTTCTGTAGCTAGAGCATCAAATGTTGAACTCGAAAAAATAGATGCTAAGTGAGGAGAAAAATTCAAAGTCATCTTTGTTCATCTCACAGGCCCTGACTCTGGACTAAGTTTCAGTGATAGACACCATCCCTGCTCCCTATGAAGCCAGAACTCATCAGGAAAAGTAAGCATAAGTTCATTCCACTAGCAAACACTAGTCACTGGGATAAAGGAAAGCAAATCAGTACAACCCATGCACAGTGCTATGAAACCATGTGCTTATTTGTTTCAAGGACGAAGACTTTACAAAGCCATCACTAACTAATGTTTAGAAGAAATAAAAAGTAGTTTTTGAAAACTAAAAGTAGTTTATGAAAAAGGTGGTCACCTGGAAGAAATTAAAGGCATCAAAGACAAGCTGGTGTCAGAAAATTATGCTAAAAAGGGAAAGAGTATGTCCTAGACAATAGCTACCAGGGAG
Organism: Cricetomys ansorgei; assembly: GCA_026225945.1. Classification (NCBI taxonomy): domain Eukaryota; kingdom Metazoa; phylum Chordata; class Mammalia; order Rodentia; family Nesomyidae; genus Cricetomys; species Cricetomys ansorgei. The sequence continues at coordinate 37,412 of JAMJFZ010000885.1, forward strand.
AAGCATTGAGGACAGTGTGGCAGAGTGGCTTCTGGAAACCTTTCTTGAAAGCACACCTAAAGATGGCAGACAAGTAGGACTAGGTAAGGTTTTGTGATGCCTTGGTGAGCTATTGTAATAACAGATGGCCACAGAAACTAATGACGAAGAGTAAAGAGGTTATGGAGTTTTGGAATAGACCTTTACCCCGTTGCATCTGCCAATTCCTGGTGGCCTGGAACACGGACTTCAGTGAGTCATATTAGTAGCAGGGCAAAAACCTGAGGCCAGAGCAGATGGAAGCATGAACACAAAAGATAAAAGGAAGGAAACAATAAAATTAAAGGCAACAATAACTAACTGGAAATTTAAGATATAATACAGAACATAAGTACAATTAAAATGTTATGTTCTATGATGAAACTAACAAGGAACACATCTCTGATACTAAATAACCAAGGGAAAAAAGAAGGAACTCAACATAAACAACATTAAAAATGAAGGGAACTTATACAATGATTAAGAATATACTGAGCACACCTGCCGGGGAACCGGGTAGGCTCACTGCAAATCTTCACCTCTACCTCTGTTCTCCCAGGTGCAATCCTGCAGTCTAATCCCCAGCTCTGCAGTAGAACACTTGCGGCAGCCTCTCCCACCTCTTCTCTAGTGGATCCCACAGACCTTCCCCTCCTAGACCTACTCCCTCCACTCACTGCTTTATCCCAGCCCACAACTCCAATAGGAGATCCTTGCTAAACCACAGGCAACTACTGCCAGGGAAGCAGGTAGGCTAATGCCAGATCTTCACTTCTTCCTGGTTCTCCAGACCCAACCCCCCAAGTCTCTCACCCAGCTCTGCAACAGACCACCTGCTACAGCCTTCCCTGTCTCCTGACCCCATCTTTTGTAGATCCCACAGATCTTGCCCTACTAACCTCCCTCTTACCCCTTGTTACTTATCCCAGGCCCCAAACTCCAGCAGACACTGTAACAGACCTTCTCGGATGACCTCTCTTCACTCTCTGCCTCTATCCCAAGGAGACTAAACATGCAGATTCTGGTGAAATACTCTGCTCCTGTGAATCCCCTCAGACATTTAGCCTTTCCCTGTTCCTCAGTGTCAGCACCCAATACCCAGAAACACATTTTACCTAGAAACCCCAGAACCCACAGAAAATGTCCTATCAAGGAACACACAACCACCATACTCTCCAAAAATCCAGAGAGGAAACAGAAAGCAAGAAACAAAACAAGAAACCAAGAAACAAAACACCCAACCAATAAAGACAAAACCAAATGCCAGCACCTGGAACTATAATCTTCCTAGTCCCAGATGCCTAGATTCCAGCATAAAAACACAATCAATAACAGCCAGGACAACATGTCTTCACTAGACCCCAACAACCCTCCCACTGCAGGCCCTGAATATTCCAACTTATCTGAAGCACAACAAAAAGACAACCTTTAAAACAACCTTTATGAATATGAATAAGGATAGAGATCATTAAAGAAGAAATGAATAAATCCCTTAAAGAAACCCAGGAAAACACAAATAGTAGAAGGAAATGAATAAAAACATTCAAGACATGAAAATGGAAATAGAATCAATAGAGAAAATCCAAACTAAGGGAATTCTGGAAATGAGAATTTTCAGAACTCAAACAAGAACCAGAGACAAGCTTCACCAACAGAATACAAGAGATGGAAGAGAGAACCTCAAATATTGAAAACAAAATAGAAGAAATATATACATCAGTCAAAGAAAATAATCAATCTAAAAAAATGGACTCAATTCTCCAATAAAAAAAAGACAGAGACTAACAGAATGGATGTGAAAACAGGTTTCATTCTTCTACTGCATACAAGAAACACACCTCAATGTCAAAGATAGACATCACCTCAGGATAAACTGTTGAAAAGAAACACTCTAAGCAAATGGGCATAAGAAGCAAGCTTATGTAGCCATTTTAATACCTAACAAAATAATTTCAAACTACAACTAATCAGAAGGCATAGGCAAGGACATAGTCATCAAAGGAAGAAGTTCATCAAGAGGACATTTTAATTCTTAACATCTATGCCCCAAATATAATGGCACCCAAGTTTGTAAAAGAAAACACTAGTACAGCTTAAATCACATATTGACACTTACACACCAATAGTTATCATCCTGAACAAATTTCTACTCCAAATGGATCAAAGGCTTCCACATAAAACCAGATACATTGATCCTGATAGAAGAAAAAGTGGGAAACACTCTTGAATCTATTGTACAAGAGAAAACTTTCTGAACAGAAGACTGTCAGCACAAGCACTGAGCTCTACTATTAATTAGTGGGACCTCATGAAACTGAGAAGCTTCTGCATGACAAAGGACATTGTCATTTGGACATAGCAGCAGCCTACAGAATGGGAAAACATTCTTACCAACTATAAATCTGATAGAGGACTAATATCCAAAATATACAAAAAACTCAAGAAAGCAAATATCAAAAAAAGAAATAACCCAATTGAAAAGAGGGCACAGATCTAAACAGAGAATTCTTGATAGAGGAAATTCAAATAGTCAAGAAGCATTTAAAGAAATGTTCAAGGAAATGCTAATGATCAAAACTACTTTGAGATTCCATCTTACACCTGTCAAAATCAAGATCAATAATATAAGTGACAGCTCATGGTGGCAAAGATGAGAACCGTAAGAGGAACACTCATCCCCTGCTGGTGAGGGCAAACTGTACAGCCACTTTGTAAATCAGAAAGATGGGAATTGATCTACCCCCAAGATCCAACTATGCCACTCTTGGGCATAGTTTTCTTATGGCCTAGATTCAGGAGAAAGCTGTCAGAGAAGGCTATCATTTTATCCCCCCAGGGACATTGAACTGACCTTCTCTGTTAACAGTGACTACCGTACGGACGCCTGGCCTTTGCTCCTCACTAGCAACACCTCAGCATTCCCTCATCTCCTGACTGAGATAGCACATGGAAAGGACTAGTGGAAAATCAGGATTTCCACCATTGCACATCCTGAAGGGAAAAAAAGGTAATGTATTTAAAAACTAAATATATACTTGTCATACAACAGAGAAATTATTTAACTGGATATTTAAACCAGAGAAATGAGGTATATTCATACTAAACTTTGAATACAAGTGTTTAATAACAAACTGTGTGCCCTTGATGGGTGAGAAAGAGTAAGTTGTGAGACAGTCACACCATGGAATATATACTACTCAACAATATAAATAAACTGTCACCAGGAAACAATGTCAATAGATCTGTGGAGAATGATGCTGCATGAAAAATGTCAGTGCCCAAAGGCCACACATGTCATGATTCCATTTCTGCAACACTTACATAATGCCAGATTTATAGAAACAGAAGATAGACTAGTTGTTGTCCAGGGCTTAAAGGATCACAGCCATGAAACATGTAGCTATAAAATCAATATGAATGGTTCTTACAGTGATGGAATGTTTTATGTCTCGTTTGTACCAATGTCAGCATTCTGGTTGTGATTTGTACTGTACTTTAAAAAAATATAAATATTAAAAAAACTAAATAAATGGTACATGAAGTCTCTATTATTTCCACATGTGAATCTATAATTATCTCAAAATTAAAAAGCTTTATTGAAAACAGATTTTTCTCATGGAACTTGAAAAATTAATTTAAATCAATATAAGAAAATGAAGCCAAAAAATATATACATGTAGTGGGTTAGGAGTGTAAACAAGCAGTTAAGTTCTTGCTTAGCATGGACAGGTCTATCGGCTTCATACCCAGCAAGACCAAAACCAAAGTATAAAGCGATGGACATACATAAGAGTAAGGAAGTATAGTGTTCTCTCCCAGTCCTAAAAGCAGAAAACACGCAAACAAATCCTATCAGATTCAACTTCTGAAGAATTTGGAAATCTATTAAAAAACAAACAAACAGATTTTTAAAAAGTAGGACTGACTTGGAAAAAGAGTGGTCTGCTGCTCTGTAGTGAGAGAATGAATGTTCCAGTGTTTGAAAGTATATGTCTACCATGCCCACACAGGCTGTCTGTGCATTTAGTTCAATTTTCTGGGGCCAGAGTTTACACTATAGAACTTTCTCTCAAAGGACTGTGTATGTGGATCTCAACCTGTTCGATAGTTTTTTCAACCAGCACAGAAGTTGCTTTCCATTACAACTAACTCAGTTTCCAAGCAAGAGTGGCTTGCCAGCCAGCTTTGATGAGTCATATAAAAGAAGCACAGGATTGGCTAGGGTGTCCTAGGGCAGACAATCAACAACATTTAAGGCAATCAATACCTAGATCAAAACATCTCTGGGAAGGCAGAGCTTAGGAAAGTAAGCACGTCTATGTTTGCCAGAGGCTCAAGAAATCCATGTGTGGGCTCTGTTCGGGTGGATGCTAGATAAAGACTTGGAAGACCTAAGATTTTACCTCTGGCTACTTCTCAATCCCCATACAAGTGAGCGAGGCTTAAATAAGGTAACAGAAAAACTAAGCGCTCGGGAAGTGCTACAATACAAAGTAAAAGCACACAGAGACCACACTACAACTATTTTTTTCTTTTATTTGCAAGCCTGTGTATAAAGCCTGTGGGTCGTGTTAAAGCACACAATAATGACTAAACTTATAGAATACAGACTGTAACACATGATCAAAAAATGCACAGGCTGAAAAAAGAAGTTTGGAAAAGTCACTCAGCAAATAAATGACCACTACCTGAAACAGAAAAAAAGGAAGAGAAAATCAGAATTTTACTGCTAGAATCACCTAAATTTTAATGAAAAGTTATGAAAATAAATAAGAATATATGATCTGTCCATGTGGGAGCTAAAACAGAAATCAGTAGAAACTGTTCATGCAGATGTCACCTGACTAACTAAAAAGCTAACCAAAGTCTATTATGTACACTCGAAGAAGTAAAAGAAGATGGATGGGGGATTAAAGAGAGAGAAATAAAATCTCAGCTAATAGCAAGCACCACTGAAGAGACAGGAAAGAAAATGATCGTTTAAAAGCAAACCAAGTAGAAAGTGTAGACTTTAAAATTCCCACAACTAAGATGAAACACCGTAAGAGTGTTCTACCACAGAAGGGGTTAGACAGAATAAAGAGCAAACCTGAAGATACATCAACAGAGATAGTCCATTCTAGGAGCAGAAAGAATGAAGAAAAATGAACGAAGCATAGAAACCTTTAGGACACCAACATGGTACTAAATATACAAATGAGAATTCCAGAGGGGGAAAAGAAGCAGAGGGACACCTTGAATAAATTGTGGCCACTTACATCTCAAGTTTGATGAAAAATATAAACCTACATTTTCAAATGTATTTATGAATTCTTTGCCGGATAAATGCAAAAAGACCTGTACCAACAGACTTTAAAGCCAAACTTTTAGAAGATAGTCTTGAAAGCAGCTAGAAAAAGCAACTTTTTCATATACAAAGCACTCTAAAAAATGTGAAGTGACTCTGGAGGCCAAATTCTCTAGAATGACGCATTAAAGGTGCAGAAAGAAAAATACTGCCAATCATGAAAAATCACCTACTACGTTTGTCCTTCAAAAATGAAGGAAAAATTAAGACAGTGAATAATTGAACCAGTTGAATCAAGAACTACAATGGGGGACTAGGGAGACAGCTCAGTTGCTAAAGTGTCATAGAAGCATGGGGACCTGAATTTGCCCCCACATAAAATCCAGGTATGGGGTGCATGCTTTTCTCAATGCTCTGGGGGACAGAAACTTGCAGGCTCCAGGTTAGTGAGAGATCCCACGTGAAAAGACAGCGTAGAGGAGTGGAGTGTCTTCTCAGTAGATAAGAGCCATTGCTGTGCAAACAGCAAATCCCAGAGCTGTCGTATAATGATTTTCTCTGGAAAAAAAAAAATCCATCTTGAAATAAAATGCATTAAGACTCAAGATGTTTGAAAAAGAGGTAAAAACATTCCAATCCTGCAGAGAAGCTCCTTCAGCTCCAGAAGAAAATAACTCACTGGCTTCACCAGTTCCCCTCTCGAGGCTTATCTAAACAGTGAGAACAGTTGAGAAACACTCTCAGACAACGCTGCCTGAAAGAGGCAGATTGGCCAAGCTACCTGGAAAAAGAGACAAGGAGACTGCCTGAAGAAGAGTCTCCAACCAGTGAAGCTGCCTCCGAGTTGTGCAATGTCCTCCAGGTTTTCGTCTTTTAAGAGTTGACACCTCTGCTGGCATGGTATAGGTGTCTTTGAGTCATCTCTGCTCCCATAAATAATGCCAATAAAATGAATTGGTTCACCAGCTTGGACTTTGGTGATATCATTACTTTGGTCTGTCAATGGTTCTCTGTCTGGGGTAAGTAGACATTTATTCATGTCTTCACAACCAGCCCCCCACATGAAATGCCTCATGACCACACATATGTGTAACCCAAGTGCTGTGGGAGACACGATAAATGCTTTCTGGCTGTGGTGGATATTCTTGGATGTCAACTTGACTATATCTGGAATTGATAAAAACCCAAATAACTGGGCACACCTTTTCTTAATTAAATCATTTTAAATGGAAGATCACTTCTAATCCAGATATTTGACTTGGGAAGATAAACCATTACTCCAGGTTTTTGCGATGGGAAGACCCACCTCTAACCTTGGCCACATCTTCTGCTGGAAGCCTATATAAAGGGCGTGGAAGAAGGAACCTTTTGCTTTTGGTCTGCTTGCTCTTGCCTTTCTAGCAAGTCCATTCCTTCATTGGCATTGGAGCCTATTTAATTGGGAAACTGACAAATATATACTAAAGACCAGCTGAGACATACAGCCTCATGGACTGAGCAACTACTGGGTTCTTGGACGTTCCATTGGAAGGCAGCCATTGTTGGCTTATCTTTATCACAGCCTGTAAGTTATTCTAATAAACCCCCTTTCTATATAGTATATAGAGAGATTCATTATGTGTGTTCTGCTTCTCTAGAGAACCCTAGTACACTGGCCATTATCCTAACTCCATCTTAAGTAAGTTACTCCATCTAAAAGAAAAAAAGGCAGAGAGTGATAAAGCAGGACATTTGGCATCTTCCTTCTAGCTCTAGCACACATACATTCACACGCCTGCACATACACATGCATCTATACCATATATACGTACACTACATATAGATATACATATGTACTATGGTAGTTTCAATGTGAATGGACCCCATAGGCTCCTATATCAAATGTTTAGTCACCAGGAAATAGAACTGTTTGGGAAGGATTGGGAGGTATGACCTGGTTGAGGTAGGTGTGACCTTGTTGTAGGGGGTGTGTCACCTCAAGTGGGCTTTTTGAGGTTTCAAAAGCCCACACTAGCCATGGTGGTCATGGCCTAACCTTCTGAAACCGTAATGAAACCACTAAAGGGTTGACTTGGTTGTAATGTCTCTTCACAGCAATGGAACAGTAACCAAGACACATACATATGCTTCACTCACACATGTACACACATACATGTACACACACACAAAATAAAGTGCAGAGTCATAAAGAAAGGACTAAACATTGACTCAGATCTCCATAGATTTTTTTTCACATGGGGACACATGTTCACACAAACACACATGCATACACAAACACATACATCTGTTTTTACTATGCACACATGCACAAAGAACTTAATGGGAATATAGAAATATATATTTATCATGTGAGTAATAAATATTTTGTTTAAAAAAAAAGAGAGAAAACTGAGTGTGGTGATGCCTGCCTATAATCCCTGAACTCTGGAAAGCTGAGGCAGGCTGACTGTATTGTGCTAACATAGTGTCATAGTTTATATTAAGTTTTAAGTTCCAAGCCAATCTACCCTACAATGATATAGTCAACAAAGAGAAAGAAGAAAGAAAGAAAGAAAGAAAGAAAGAAAGAAAGAAAGAAAGAAAGAAAGAAAGAAAGAAAGAAAGGGAAAAGAAAAGAAAAAATGACCAAAAACAACCAATAAATAAATAAAACTATCAGAGAGCATGAGCAGAAATGAATTAGTTAAGGATTACTACTCCAAATAAAACTTTAAAAAAACAATAAATTAAAATAAAAATATCAGACAACTCCTTGAAACCTTAACAAAAGACAACATAATAAATAGTGTACAACAGAAAAATGAAAGGTGAATATGTAAAAAGATTCATTTCCAAAATGATCCAGAGGGCTAGAGAGATGGCTCAGCAGCTAAGAGTGCGTACTGCTTTTGGTGGTTTGAGTAAGAATGGTCCCTGTAGATCATACAGTGCGGAGCTTGGTCATTACAGAGTGGCACTACTTGACAGGGTTTTGGAGGTGTGGCTTTGTTGGATGTGCGTCACTGAGAGTGGGCAGGCCCAGTGTCTCACTCTCTTCCTGCTGTTAGCAGATCAGACATAGAACTCTCAAGTTACTTCTCCAGCACCATGTCTGCCCACATACCACCATGCTCCCCGCCATGATGACAACGGACTAAACCTCTGAACTGAAAGTCAGCCCCAGTGAAATGTCTTCCTTTACAGGGTCGCCAAGGTCAAGGTGTCTCTTCACAGCAATAGAACATTGACAAAGACACTGTTCTTTCAGAGGACTGTAGCTCAGTTCCCAGTACTATGTCAGGTGCCTCAAAATTGCCTATAACTTCATATAAGTCTGTCTCCATGGGATTGGTGCCCTCTTCTAGAATCTGGAGCGCCTGCACTTACACGTGCACATACCTACACACAGACATGCACATATACACATAATTTCATAATTTTTTGAGACAGGGTTTCTCTGTTGTAACTCTGGCTACCCTGGAACTCACTCTGTAGACCAGGCTGGTCTCAAACTCACAAAGATCCACCTGGCTCTGCCTCCCAAGTGCTGGGATTAAAGGTATGCACCACCACTACCCAGCCCTAGTAAATAATTTTTATTAAATATCTTTAAGGCAGGGGAGTAGTATACAGCTTTAATTTTAGTACTAGGAGATAGAGGCAGAAAGATCTCTGCAAGTTTACGGTCAGTCTGCCTGATCTACAGGAGTTCCAAGCCAGCCATAGCTACATGGTGAGACCTGTCTCAGAGAAGAAGAAGAGGAGGAGGAGGAGGTAGAGGAGGAAGAAGAAGAAGAAGGGTGAATAGGAAGAAGAGACAGCAGTAAGTTATACATCCATGTGCCTAGAAGCTGAGGCCAGCAAAGAGAGACTGTCTCAAAAAAACTAAACAAGAAAATATGTATTCTATCTACCTGGGTACATGTGTCACATCCAAACAGGCTTTAAAAGTTCATGTCTAAAAAGTGTCAGGATTGGTAAAATGTGTGCCCAAGAAAGTCCCCTGCCTGACTGATTAGAGGGAACTGAAGAACTACTTTGGAATCCAAGTAGGATTGCTCTGGAAGACAAAGTGTACTTACCAAGGCATCACTTCTAAGGATAAATCTGTGAGACACTCTTCAATACTCGAGCATAAGGAAACGAATACACAAGCAGTTATAGCAACATTCCTTATAATAATAAATCAGTCCTAATATCTGATGAGAATAGAATGAAAACATAAAGGGGAACGCATTCTTGAAATGGAATACCATGTGGGAATAAAATCCAGAAATTGCAGCTATGGTCATCAACAAAAATTGTACCTGGAAATATATTGTGAATGACAATAGCAAGTTGCTGGGATGTTTTTCACGCAGTGTTCAAACATGAGCAAAATGAAACAATAAAATCGTACCTATTTATGTAAACATATGCACATGCAATATCAATATAAATTAATATGCAAATATATATAGAAGGAAACCAAGGCAGCAATCAAAACAGGATGGTGGTTACATCGAGGCACAAGAGAAAGAATGCAGTGAGCTAAGGAGAGAGGTGGAAACTTCCTAAGCAGGAAGTCAAAGGCTTTCCAAACTAAAGTTGGGGGGCTGGATTTCTTAGTAATCATTTTATAGCTTGTAAATACTATAATATACTATAAATGTTCTAGCATACTGCATTTCAAATATTCACAGTAAAATATAAAATATTTCATTCACAATGAAAAATAAGAACAGTTGGCATGTTTAGGTGGGAAAACTAGATGAAGTCTGCTCTAGGAAGATTACTCTGCTGCACAAAGGACACAGCAGGCAGCCTCACCAGAAGGGAGACAGAGTTTTCCCCAGGGCCATGTCATGGTCCGGTGTGGAAGAGAAAGAAGCCTTGTGAGTGTTCTACCAACAACAGCTGATGTAACAGGAGGACTGACACCGCTGTCTTCTGAGCCTGGCTTGTTATTAAAAAGACAACGTTAACCAAAGAGACCTGTGGGGAACCTGAGGAGCTTTGGGGAGGATAGGAGTAAGCATAGAGAAAGGATCCCAAGCCCAGGAGGGTCAAGAAGCCAGAGTTTGCTCAGAGCTTCAGCCCCTGGGAAGTGGGTGTGATTGGAGCTCACTGGCATGAAATGGACAGAAATAGCTTTCTGAACTTGAGGAGATGAAAAGATTTGAAACTTTTGGAACTATAGCTGTGAGAAATACAACAGGGGAGAAACCAGAGACAAATAAATAGTGTGCCAAAAAAGTAAGGAAAGCTCAGCTGAGGCTGGACGGCCGAAATCCTAGGTAGAGCCAGCTGGCACGATTCATGACCTACTCCAGCAACCTTGGTCATCGCTGAGCCGTTATCAAGGTTGAAAATATTCTCGTGTCCGAAATACACAATTACACATGCATAACATATACACATGGTCCACTGTAGAGGGGGATAATTTGTCAGAGGTTTCTTAAAGCCTTAGACCACACAGAAGAGGCTTTGGAATATCACTCTTACAAGGGAACACCATTTTTAGGGCTGATTAGGCATCTCGACCTAGGTGAAGTCTTCCAGTTCTGATTAGTCAGAATTTCCAAAAAATGCCTGAAGAAGATTAATAGGGCAAACTATAGCCACGCAGAGCAGTTGATGACCCTGAAGAAGTGGTTGGTAGCCACTATCTCCCTCCTTTCCACCATATACATCCTTTGCTTCCCCTCCTTTGCACTTTTACAGGTGTGTAGGTAAACCCTCATCCGTTTCCATGTCTGTTTTAGGAACAATCTTGCTATTGCTATTGCTATTGCTATTGCTATTGCTATTGCTATTGCTATTGCTCACTCTTTTCTCATTATGTAGCGGCAGCCTCCCTCGGGTAAGCACAGCCACTTAAACCTGCCACCTTGCACTAACTCCTTTGCCTGCCGCTATGACTTGTTACTCACCATGGTAACTGTGTCCTTGTGACAGGTCCTACTACCTGACCTCTGCTTTTCTAAGACCCCATCATGTCCTCCAACATCAGGGCAGTCAGTAATCTTATGGAATCTCCTGCTGTGGGCCTTAGTCTATATAGAGCATGCTAGTCCTGAAAAACCGAATGTCTTAATATTATTGCATTCTTGTCATTTTGATCAGAAGTTTCAATAATATGATCAGAATTCTTCTGGCCCCAGAGAAAGAAATGTTTGGTTTTTTTTTTTTTACTTTCAACGCATGACTTCACAATCTCTTCCACATCAGGACTGATTTGTTCTGACTAGTGTTTCAAAACGGAGGCGGCTCCAGCCGCCACCACGTGCAGTGTTTCACCCACACTCAGGGACACGTGTTGACTTGGTTCCCTCATCACTGTGGCTGCTGACTGCTTCATCTCTTTATGTTGCTCCTATAGTTCAAATCTTCTCTCTCCTCCTCCTCTTCCTTGCATGTCTTTTTCTATCTGCTGCCTGCTTTTCCCAGGAACTCCACTTCACTTTTCAACCTAATGTACTCGCTCATTCCTCTGATCATGAACATTATGAGCTGTCATTTGTGCCCAAGATTTAGTGGGTTTGCAAAGCAAAGATTCTCTAATAGGGTGAGAGAAACAGAGAAGTGGTCCCCAAAGTAGTTCACTCAAAATAGTGGCGAACTCAGCAACCTGAGCGGTTGGTGAAAGTAGCCTTCATTCGAATGCCAGCATTCACACACCTGCATGTTCATACACACAGTGTGTGATCATCCAGCTTTTCCTAGCCCAACAAAGAAGAGGCCACAACACAATTCAAAGGAGTTGTTCTCAGCAGGTAAGATCAGCAAGATTGCCTTCAGTAAGGGTTATATGTCAAGACAAAGATTTTTTTTTTAATCATCTTTCTAAGAATTTGCCAAATGATTTCTTTTCATTGAATTCGCCCCTTAACACGTGTGCTTAGATGCTAACAATGACTGACAGACATTGCGAAAGCTGACCTGCGCACAGTTCAGATCTGCCATATGCTCGCCGTCACTGCTCGGCGTTTGTGAACCCTCATAAATTATTCTCCAGCTGACTAACCTCCTGGATCATAAAGGGAATGAATACCTGTCTGTTTTTCAAATGTGGTGTTTTATTTTTTCCTTCTTACTCAGAAGTACGGACAGTAGAATAAGTGATTAACAGGTAATTGAACTGTTTTAAGAGGAAATAATGGGTGTGCCCACTCCCCAGAGCCAGCACAAATATTTTCTGCTTTAATGATGGCTTCATTGAGAAAATTCTCAAACCGTAGTTCATCAGGTGCAATTTCAGAAGTGCATTATCTCTTTCAGCTTCCTAGCAGAACTGTTAAAAGGCTATGTCCCGTTGCTTAGAAATCTCTACACTTTAAATGCTGTGCATGAATGCGTCTGTTTGGATGTGTGTGCAGCAAAATGGTGGCTAAAAAAAATGTGTTTTATCTAATGTTTGTCTTTAAAAATAAATTTATTAGTTTCTCTTTCAAATGTGTTTAAGTACCCAACTATTCCACTTACTGGTTACCCTCTTTTTTGAAATTCCATTTCTCAGGCAATATTGTAGATGAAAAGATGCTTTGCTAGAGAAAAAAGTTAGTGCTGACTCTCTTAGATTTTAATACAATATAAACCTATGCACACTGTTTTTATTCTGTACCTAAGAGTATTTCAATTTTTCCAATTTGGGTTAAATAGCTAAGCTGGTGATGATGCTTTCTGTTTTGCTTCATTGGAGTTTTTTGTTATTGTTTTGTTTTGTGCTGGTATAAAATGTCATCAATGTCTGAGGAAAATAAAATCAGAGATTCCCTAATTTTCAGGTGTTCTGGGGACCAGAGTTTCACTCTGGCAATGCTTTCATTGTCCCCTTTGGTTTCAGCTTAATGGTTGGCCTAAATGGAAATGAATTTTATTGGCCAGTCTCAGATGTTATTTATAAATCATAATGTATATTTGTGTTTTAAATAAGTCATGTTTATAGCAAAATAGTCTAAGACAAATCAACTACTATCTTAAATGTTTATAACTATCAATTATTGCATAATTAAACAATTTGCTGATTACACTTAAGCAAACCTTACTTTTCTTCAAATATTTTTCTAAGAACATTTGAGACTTGAATCATGATACAAAAAAACAAAAACAAAAACAAAACAAAATTTGGGGGCTGGAGAGATGGCTCAGTGGTTCTGCCATCCTCAAATAAATAAATAAATAAATCATTAAAAATTCTTTAAGATTTAATTTAAAAATTAAAAAAAAACTTTTAGTGGGTAATAGAAGTTAATCATGAAACCATAATAAAAATGGTTTGATTGCAGGCCTGTGCCCACTTTCCTTCTGATGGACGGAGCACTTCGGATTACCTGAAAGAGCCCAACAACACCCAACTGTGCTTTTACCAAACCCCTTCTTGTCCTCTGAATTCTCGGAGAGTGGAGGATGGGGTAGTGCACGCTTCCCTAGATGCAACCACAAGACTTTGTATTCAGCTGTAGCAGAGGAGCTGTGGGCAGCTGGCAGTCTTCCACAGGGAGCGTCAAACACCACTTGCCACGTCGCGAGTTTCCTCAGGCAGCAGATGTCTGGTAGCTGCTGCTCAGGTCTCCAGCTCCGCCAGGCCACCTGCACAACATACTTAATGTACTCACTACAATTCTGTTGCTGCTTATGAAAGATTTTTTTTTTGCTTGATTTTCCTCTGAACTCTTGTATGCCCTGTGGAGTTTTTCATGTGAAATGCCTCATATTGTAAAATTTTGTATTCAGGTATGACAGGGAAAAACCAAATCTTACACTTTTTATCTTTGCCAGTTCCCCCAGGTGATTCAGGAATATTCATTCTCTATCTATACTGTTATAATCAAATTTTTTTCCTTTAAAAAAAAAAAAAAACTGAGTGAGTTTCCACAAAGCATCTTTGCTGAATGATCAGACTGAAAAGTTAAACAGCTAACTGTTCAATTTCTCATTTTTTGCATCTCTTCAACACTACCCAACTTGAAGAACATGCTTTTACCAAAACTTTAAGCTGTGGGTGCAATTCTCTCTGAGCATTACCAGGAAGCATTCTGACTCTTTCGGCTGCTAAAGTGACACTTACAGTACCATTTTGTCTGTTTAGTTTAAAAATGGGGTTGATAATGATAATGTTCTTCCATAAGACGATCTTCTACTTTTTAATGGTCCCCATAGTTTCCCCTACATAAATGACTAAATCCTTACAGAATCTCTGTCTTGATTAGCACTCCTGCTAGTAAAACTTCACATACTAAATCAGCACCAGCTGTAGCAAGAAAGAAAGAAAAAGGCAAGTGTAAATGTTCCATATGCCCCACCAAATTGGCATCTGTGTCAGTAACCCTTCTTTTTAACTATTGTGTACATACATTCTCTTAAGTGTTTTGTTCACAGAATACTGCTAACAAAACTCTCCCAGTTGCCGTATCGATGAGAGAGCCTGCCCTTGGTATTATTCAATGACACAAACTCAAAGTCTCCTTCTTCTGGCATGGTCATGGATACAGCTGAACACTGTGTTTATTCAGATTAGTGAACCTTTAGTTTTACATCTGTTCTCTGTAATGTAAGGCTGCCATGTCTTACAAAGCTTCTCTACACTTGCACTTAATGGGCAACAATGTCACAGGATCTGAGAAAGACACTAAAGTTATTTTGTCTACCTGGTAACTCATAGACCAGTCTCAAGACAACTAACTTAGAAGAGGAGGGGAAACATTTGTGATCATTCTCATGTACCCACCCAAGATTTCTTAGGTTGTAGAGTGTCTGTACAAATGTAGACATAGAGATAGAGCTGTATCAGAAATAGCCAGAAAGATATTCCTAGGGTGCTGCCTAATGATACTTGAGTGGTTAATTTCTCAGATTTTATTAATCATTTGAAACATAGTAGACATAGCCTACAGAAACAAATTCAAATGATCAGTATAAGCCTGCACCAGTCACCAGAAAGCTACTATGGTGGTTTGAATGAGAATGTCCCCCATAAGCTCATCTATTTGAGCACTTGGTCCTCAGCTGGTGTCACTGTTTGGGGAGGTTTAGGAGATGCCATATTGTTGGAGGAAGTATGTCACTGGAGTGGGCCTTGAGAATATAAAGACTCACATCATTTCCAGTTTTCTCTCTCTAGCTGGTGCTTGCAGTTCAAGACATGCACACTCTGTACTCTGACCCAGCTGTCATACCTCTGATTGACACCATGCCTTCCTATCATGACAGACTTTTCCCTTGGGAACAACTGTAAGCCCAAATAAACTCATTCTTCTGTAAGTTGTCTTGGTCATGGTGTTTAACACAGCAAAATAAAAGTAACTAATTCAGCCACAAACAGAGAAGACTCTACAAATTAAAGGATCTACTTACACGGAGCATGAACAGATGTCCCTAGAGGCCAGAGGCATGGAGTTTAGAACGTGAGGGGTTCTGATATGAGGTGTCTGGTATGTGCATATATGAGTATGTATATGTGTGTGGTACGATGTGTGTCAGTGTGTGTGTGTGCATTTTATTTTCATTAAAACAGTTTGCTTGGAGAAGACCAGTGAAAACAGAAAGAAAACTGAGCACACCGTTCTTTGTAGTGGCCATCAGTTCTTGTTCTCCTCATCACCTGTGTTCATAGCGCTCTCATTTACTTACACCTCTACTATTCTTAAATATGATAGCTCCATGAAAGTTGGATGGTTATCTATGCAGATCTCTGTTGACCTGCTATAGTATTAGAGTTGAGTAGATAGCAAATAGATGTTTACCCACCTCGAATGCCAAAAGGTTTTGTTAAAAGGGAAATGAACTAGTTGGTGAGCTATTTACCAACTTAATGGAGAATGAGGGGAAAGGGATGAAATTTTTCTTGGCTTCCCTGAAGGTTCCCTACTGTAAAAATATCTTTTTCTTAAATGTAATCCTGTAGGTATTGGAATTAAGTGAAAGATTTGATAACTCTTATCTAAGAATTTTAAGAAACGGTGGCATTTTGATGACAGGTTTAAAACCTTTTGGATCTTAAGGTGCAATTTATTTAACTCTGTAATGAATGGTTATAAGAAGAACATGTGGGAAAACCCATAATTGTATTATATTTTTAAAACATTCTTTTTAACAATTATTCTTTTCCCAGTGTATTCATTTTAAGGCATGTACTCATTGTACATAATGTGAGGTTTCATAAAGTCACTGTCATACAAGTCAATGTGCACGCTGCCCATATTCACACTATATTCCTCCTTTTTCCATCCCTCGTTATTCCCATTCCCTAGTCTCACTCCTGCTTTCATGTCATGTTTATGGTTTCACGTATCCATAGAAAATCGAGACTGGACAAATAAGAGAAGATGTGAGATATTTGTCTTTCTTAGTTTGACTTACTTCAGCTAATATATTATGATCTCCATTTGCAAATGACATATTCATTCTTCCTTACGACTGAATAAAGTTCCTCGTGGAGATGAGCAAGCATGGGGACTTGTAGCTTGCTGATTGGTCAATCTAGGCAATCAGTGAGTTTAGTGATAGACCACATCTCAAAATTAGGAGAAAAAAAATCTATATTTTGAAGATTAATAGAAGACCTGCATCATTGATCTCTGACCTCCACGAGAATATCACTATGCACACATTACACACACACACACACACACACACACACACACACACACACACACACTCCATTGTGTATGCCTGCCATATTTTCTTTATCTATTCATCTGTTGATTACCGTGTAGGCTGATCCTGTAAGTTGGCCGTCATGGATAGCGCTAAATAAGCATGAATGTATCATACAGTCATCTGGATACACGAGATAATTTTTGAAATAAGAAAATTCATTCTATTAAAAATATGTGCCTCCCTTTCCCCCAGAACAGTAAGCACAGACACAAGCTGCTGTGACAGGAATTCCTGCACTGAGGTGTTTATAAGAATTGATTTGGTGCTCATACATGTGAAATTCCAAACCCCTATAGTGACATTATACCTACTAAGTGACTATTATTGAACCTGTTCTTAAAACACTTGGTCATAAATGATAAAATTGTGCATTTCTACAATTCTATATATTCATCAGGGTATGTACTGACATTTTAATATAGTCCCAAATATTAAATAAGTGATACAAAATAGGTACTTTTATTTTTTTGTTTTTGTACATTAGAGACAGAGTCTCATTATATAGCTCTGGCTGTTCTAGAACTTACTATGTAGACCAGACTGGTCTTAAACTTACAGATATCTACCTGCCTCTGCCTGCCAAGTGCTGAGGTTAAAGGTGTGAACCACTACAACCCACTAGTGTATTTATTTTAAAATCACTACAGATTTAAAATTTTGCCTTTTGTATTTGAATAAGTGGTATCATACCTAGTTGGATGTCTATTTAGTTAGTAGTACCTCCTCTTAGCTCTGTAAGGGGCATATTTTAATATGGTCGTGTATACAATAAATTATATACTGATATGAGCTTTCTCCACGTGACAGGCAAAAGCAAAATTGAACTTGGGGAGCCAATCAATCAAGAAGACTTTCCAAGAACAGTACGTGCATGGTCCTTCTGTACTTCCAAAGTATGAAGTCACCAGAGCCCGAGGAGAGCAATACTGGTACAAGCTAATGTGCCACACAAGTGTCACTCTGACTGGTCTGTGTCTGCACTATTCTGGCTATTAGATATCCTCAGAACCAACTTTGTTTTCTGTTCTAAGGCAATTTGTAATCCTGTAAAATGTATGAAATTATAATCTATAGAGAATCAAACAATTTACAACATAATAATATCAGGCTATTCTATTTGATATCTACAAGGAGTTCAGAGAAGACAGTAAAGTTCTAGAAGCTAAGCAGGAGGTGTTGGCAATCTAACTTGGAGCACTGGCTTTTAGAGTCTTAAATATTCCATGTCTTCAGGCAGACTAGTGTCATCCACGTATATGGACACTGGTAGTACCAGTTGTGCTGAGTATTCGGAATCACGAAGGTTTGTTCACCAACAGCTACCTTATTCTTTGGGGAGAGGCATGGCAGGGTACTTTGTGGGTGGTGGCTGATTCTAAAAAGGCCACAACCAGGTCACACACTATTTAAAGCACGTTTTTATTTAAGGCAACTTTCAAGTGTTTCTTCTCCCTTTGCTGTCTATGATTGCCCCATTTCAGTTTGCCATAGAACAGCTGTTTCGATATCCAGCATTTATCCGTTCTCCACATGCATCCAGCCCAGAGGGATTGTTAAGCAGATCATTGTTTTAATTCTGGCTACATTCCAGGCCCCCATTATTAGTGATCCTGCCTTAACATTTACTGTTCAGTTTGGCTCACAGGTGATGTTGATTAAATTGGATGTGCCATCTGGGGTGGTTTTTATTTGGTAGGCACAGTCAAGGCTGAGCACACCTACTGCTATGTCGTGGTCTGAAGCTTTCCCCACATTTGATGGCATTCTGGAGGTGCTTCTCTGCCACCTGGGTTTCAGGCTTCCTCATTTAGCAGTTGTGCGAAACCAGGCAATCGACTTCTTGTGTGTTGTATTGTTTTCTAAGGATAAAACAGAGAATATTCGTCAATTCACTCCTTCATTTAGTTCATTTTTAATGTTTAACTATATTTGAGGCAGGAGTGGAGAAATCTAGTGTAAATGTGGGATAGGAACAGAGAAGACTTGGGAAGCTGGCGAAGTAGTATCACACCCTGTGCACTGTCTGCTTCTCTGCAGCAGATACAGTCTTCGCAGCGAAAGACAAAACCATCGAACTGGGCTATGACAATCCAGAGCTCTGAACTTTGCTTTCAGACATTTAGACAACCACAATGAAAATATTCACATACGTTGGGCGTAATGGCACTAGGGAAGCAGAGGCAGACAGATCTCTGTGAGTTTGATAGCAGCCAGGGCTACATACTTTGTCTCAATAAATAAATTAATTAGATAAATAGATACCCACATAAAGGTAATATGTAACGATTTTGCTCCCAGTGGGCCAAGGAAAAACAAACGTGTCTTTCACTCGTTTTCAATTTGTTAATTTCAACATACAATCCAGACTTGGACATGCCTGAACATACCATGTGGTTGTTTGGAGTCACAATGCCATATTGTGTGAGCAAACATCCTTTAACATGCTAGAGAAGGCTCATTTTAAATGTGGGTGGTGCTACCTATCCTGTACTACTGGGCTGTCACAGGACTGAGAAAATGTGATAATGTTGGAAACTAAAACACCAATCATTGTGAGAGCAGCCGCGGCTAACAGTTACTTTGGCTCTTCCAATGGGCAAGGCATTGGAAGTGCTTAATGTGTATTCATTCACTCAGTCCTCAAAGCAACCAAGCTTCTGTGTCCTAGAGGTTAGCCATATGGGAGGGTTGGTAGTTGGCCCATAAAACATCAATTTCAAATGATTCACCTTGTTAAAACTTGACCAACTTACACATGAGTAAATGAAATGCAGAGATTAAGTAATTTATCCAAAGTCACAGAGTTTGTAAAAGGGTATTCTTTTTGTAATTATTTATAAACAGTCATAATTTTGTGGGGTGCTCATGTTGCAAGAATAAAAATCCAGTATGTCTAACTTAGAGAGAAAAATAATGTGTTAGGGTACCGAACTCCAAGCAAAATGGAAGACTATCTCCAGAACCCGCTGATTCCCGTGACATCAAAATCTGTTCCAAGCTACCTGAACCACACACAGAACTTCTGGATAGTCCCCAGTTTCTGCCTGTACCCTTTCCTGGGCTACATTCAATTTAGTTTAGATATGATTAATATGAAATATAGATCATGTAACACCACACTTACTTTAATCCTTCCTACGGCTACCCTCTCACTCAGAAGCAAAGCCAATACCTTCGCACTGACCTCCCCAACCCTGTGTGATCTGACGCCAGGCCTGAGCTTCTGCCTCAACTTCGCACTGTTCTTTTCCTCCTTCTCCCATGACCACGTAAGAGCACAGTCCCAAGTGAAACTGATGACTGACTCTTCAGAACTTCTCCCAGATCTTGCTGGGTTCCCTCCCACTCTTAATGCCCATCTTTTCCATACAATATCTTCTCAGAGAAAACTTTTCTAATGTGCACTTAAAACTTCAGTCCTGGGGTTGGAGAGATGGTCTAGCGGTTAAGACCACAGGTGCTCTAGTAGAGCACCTTCGTTCAACTCCTAACACCCACTTGGTGGCTCACAAACATCTGTAAAGCTAGTCTCCAGAGATCTGACGCCCTCTTCTGGTCTCCAGAAACAATGCAAACAAATGGTACACAAACATACATACAGGAACACTCATACATATTAATAAAAAGTAGTTAAAAATAAAACTTCGAGCCAGGCCGTGGTGGTGCATGCCTTTAATCCCAGCACTCAGGAGGCAGAGGTAGATGGATCTCTGTGAATTCGAGGCCAGCCTGGTTTACCCAGTGAGTTCCAGGACAGCCAGAGTTACAACAGAGAAAACCTGTCTTGAAAAAAAAATTCAGTCCTATCTCACCGTGAACCTATCTTCTTCCTCTACTTCATTGTTTCTCCTTTGGACTTGTCATTCTCTTACATACTGACTTCCATTTATTATTGAATAGATTCTGTGGAATATTATTAGGAAAGAGACATGTTTTGCTTTTTTTTTTTTTTACTCAATATTTAGCACATAAAAGTGCATGTTTCGTGAATGAGCGACTAGGTATTGAAAACTAAAGCAAATAGAAAAAAACATCCCTAACTGCTCCAGTTTAATTGTATTCCAACATCAGCTGTTGGAAGGGAGAGCGATGGGTGTAACTCTAGTCCCATAACCACCACCTACAGAACAGAGGAAAGCACAACAAATCACTGACAGCAAAGGACCAACATTATTGCTTCTGCTACTAGAAGAGATGGCAGTGGATTCTTGGGACGTAAAGATCAGAAGCTTTGTCATCCTGTCCTTTAGAACATCATCTAGTGTCCTCCAGAAAACAGTTTATTTCCAGGGAAACTAGGATACAAAATCAGATTTCCCAAAGCACAGTTATTGTTTCTTTTTCTTTAGATTGTCTTTCTATAAATGTAACCTTAAATATGTATTGTACAATGTTTGAAGAACCTGTGAATATTACAAAGAAATTTTTAAATTATTGTATTAGTTTTATTGTAACAATACGGAAAAAGGCCCTGATGCTTCATTCTGTTCACAGTAATATCACATTGTTCCTCATGATAAAAAGCCAACCTGAAAACACTGGGCCATAGAAAAATGTGCGAGGCATCTGACCAACCTGCCTCCTTGCTTCTGTGCTCTGCCACAAGAGAGTCTCTCTTATGTGACAGATGAATAGTTCCAACATACTTCATATCATAAAAAATATGCATCGCTGCTGCATGAGCTATATCAGATAACTCTATGCAAATTGTTCTACAGCTCTTGGTCTTTATTACGTTATGTGATAACATGCCTAGCTTTACAGGCCACAGTGGTTTCCTTTATCTTATTTGAGCACTACATTGAGGTTACTTATGTGACTTATTTAGCAAACTCTTGAGTAGTGACTATTGTCACAAAAAAATAGGATGTCAATTGATGTCTTTATTCATGAATGCATACTGGCATTTTTAGAATAAAGCTCAAATATACAAATACTTAGTTAAAAATGTAAATATGTTCTATGTTTCACTGCTTCTATCTAGAAATCTTATGACGATCTACACCTCTATAAACAATAGTGCTTGCGTTTTAAACACCATATGTACCATTATCTTTACTATTTATTCATTTACTCATTTTTCCTTGCCAGTATTGAGAATATTCAGTCAGTATTGTAATTGGAAGTACAAAATCTATTAGTAGGTTGGTAATACTAGGCTCTATATTCCACATCTTATTCAATGCCATCTTCACTAAAATTGGAAATATGGCAAATATTTCCAATAAAAAAACAGGTTCGTTTGTTTGTTTGTTTGTTTGTTTTGATTTTGGTTTTTTGGTGTTCTCAAGACAGGATTTCTCTGTTGTAACTCTTGCTGTCCTGGAACTCACTCTGTAGACCAGACTGGTCTCGAAATCACAGAGCTCTGCCTGCCTCTGCTTCCCAAGTGCTGAGATTAAAGACATGCAACACCATTACCCAGTTCAAGAAGAGAATTTTAAACATATTTTCAGTAGGACTAGGCCTCCTTTGAGGTGCATAGATGGGTATATTTTAAAAAAGACTGGAAGCACAGAATAAGTCAAAGATGACAACACTATGAGACACATCACCACTTCTAACTCCCTGAACTTGGTAGACAGTGACTGCAAGAAACTTGGTTTCTGCCTCTGTGTATGAGACAGTGGTGTCCTCAGTAGCCACTGAGACTCCTTATAGCTATATAGCAGAGACTACTATTTGACATCCCAGAGCTACACAGTGGTTTTTTTTTTTTTTTTGTCAAACAAATGGAATCAGAAGACAAGAAATTCTCACCAAAATGTATTGTAGGGGAAAGGGAATGTGAATGCAGTATCTGATCTAGATTTTAAAGCTAATTATCCTCATGTTTGGTATTATCATTTTTGGGAAAAAAACTAAAAAAAAACTGTATAGTCTTGGTGGAATTTGGGGGTATACCTACTGAAAAAATATTAATTAATTCCAGATTTGGAAAGGTTCTTATCATAATCATGCTGATTGAGATTAAAAATGATCAAAGAATATCAAATGTATTCATCTGACTTCTTAGTGTGGCTGTTTGAATGAGAATGGTCCCCATGACTCCCTTTTAGTGGAACTGTTTGGGAAGGATTAAGAGGTATGGCCTTGTTGGAAGACGTATGTCGCCAAGGGAATGTTTTTGAGGTTTCAAAAGTCCATGCTATTCCCAGTTAGCTCTCTCTGCTATGTGGTTGGAGATCAGATATAAACTCTCAGCTACAGCTAGAGTGCCATACCTGCCTGTTGCCTTGTTCCCCACCATGACATTCAGGTACTCTGACCCTCTGAAACAAGTTCCCAAATTAAATGCTTTCTTCTATAAGTTGCCTTGGTCATGGTGTCTCTTCACAGTAACAGAAAAGTAACTAAGACACTAAGCAAATGGAATTTGTATTTTTTCTGTCTTCAATGATATACCTTTCCGTGCAGAAACCTTGAGTTACTATCCTAGAGTCTTATAATTTTTCTAAAGTGTATTTCTTGCTCCCAAAGAAGTAAGAGCATTTTTCAGTGACTATGGGACCCTGGCTGCTATGTCTTATGATTTCAATACATGGCCACATTATAACCAGCATAGGGGAAGGAAAATCACCAGAGCTCATCTTATTGTTCTTTGACCATGATGGAAGAATAATAGGTTATTCATTTCCCTCCATTTCCTTTTGGCCAGGACTTGATTACACAGTCCAGTCTGAAGGGGGCTGGAAAATGGAGTCCCACTGTATGTCTAGAAAGAAGAAATGGAATCCAACCCTGAGTTCTCAGTCATGAGTATACAACCAAACCCAAGAATTCCATTATTCCTTGAAAATCTAGTAGCAATATTCACTTTTTTAAAAATTTAGAATGACTACTTTGCTATAGTTCAATGGGTTCTTCTTCATACTAAATAATTCTTAATAAGAGATCTTACTATAAACACAGCTAAATTCATAGACTCATAGATCTGGGAGATAGAAGAGATCTCAAAGACTCCCTGGTTGAACTCATTCTTCAGGAAAGCAAAGTTCTTTTCAATGATTCTCAACACTATTAACCACTTTTAAACCATTTTTAATTGTAATGATTTACAATTGTAAATAATTTGTCTATTAAACCACATATATGAAGCAAAATATAATTAATTTTCCATGTGCTGTTACTCACAAGTATGCAAAATTGAAGTCAGAATTTCTGCCTTGAATGTCTGGCCTTATGTGGAGTTGATATAAACATGACCAGAGAGCAAAGACTTCTGTTGCTCCTGTAGTTGGTTTGTCTCACTGTGGACTATGTTGATTCTCTTCAGAAGCAGTTACTGATACTCTAAGCCATGATGGCCCTATATTTAGAGATTGTGCTTTATGGGGGTAATTAGTGTTCAATGACATGTCAGTGGCCCTAATCCAATAGGATCATGCTCTTACAAGAAGAGAAAAATCTTTGCAATTCAAGAAGAGATCAAGGTTTGAGCATAGATTTCCCACCTACATTTATGCTAACTCATCCCGCCCTTGATGTTTTATCATAGCAGCAGAGGCAGACCAACACATTCTGTTAAAGGTAGATTTTGTTGTTGTTGTTGTAGGTTTTTAACCTACAAAAATAGCCTCTGAATGTTTACTCTGTCCTAGTCAAGCATGAGAGCAACTGTCCTATTATTCTCCTGTAGTGTGACAGCTTCATTCAGGAAGAATAACATCTTAGTCTCATTTCTGTTACAAGTGGGTCTCTATCTAAAGCACTATGTATCAAAAAGCCTTGGCTGAGAGCTCTATAAACTAACAACTAAATAAGATTTAATACTTGTTTTTTATTGTAATGGCCCATCTTCTGTAGGTTCAAGTTTTAGCTTTAAGATTCTTGGAGGCAATCTTTGCATATAATTGTGCACGCATGTTAAATGATATTGAATATGCCAACCCAAGTTAATTTTAGATTCCCATAAACGATGGGATGAAGAAATCATGACATTAAATAAAACATATTCAATTTTGCAACCGGCAAATCATTTTCCCATTTTTTTCTCCAAGGCAAATTCATACAGGTGCAGTAAAACTTATTGAGGCAAAAATTTCAGTGTCATTTTAAAAAATGTTGAAACCTATATTTTGTAGTTGTTAGCCATGGGCATTTACATTGACCCTCTTCATCTGTCTTCATGTACGTATTTCACATGCGTACCATGTATTTCTTTGTGACTGGTATTGGCTTTAAGAATGGAAGGTCATTAGAAAGCAGGATTTAGCACTCTCATTTTAATAATAAATACAAATACTCACTTCCCCGGTACTTTTTACGCCTGCCTGCAACAAAAACAGCTGAACAGATTGTGATGAAATTCAGACTGACAGTCTGAAAAAAAAAATCCCTTTTTGTCTAAAATCTGGCTTCCATAGGTTTGTGCAAATCTAAATATTTGATTTTGCACTGGAAAAGGAGCCAGTCTTATGTACAATTTATAAAATAAATGTGTAGATACATGTTTTAAAATCCCTAAATTTTGTCAACACATACGGTCTAACTTTCAAGACTTTTCTTCCCCGTTTTTTTTTTTTTTTTTTTTTTTTTTGTCTGTAACTTGGGTGTATTTTTCCCGTATTTTCTGGGACTTTGGCTGTTTAATAAAGAGCCCTTTTGCAAGCAGTGTTTCACTAGTGACTTAACAGTGACTTCAGTGTCACCTCTGTATATAATACAGGGAGACTCAGCAGGGAGTGTTAAGCCTCCCTGAATTATACCTCCAAGACATTCAGGAACTGGAGTTGAGAGATGACTATTTCCTTTGAAGTTTGTCTTCACAACACACTGGGATGCAAATAAGTTTCAGCCACGCAGCATTCAAACAATTCCATCACACCGAGACCAGGACTAAATATTGTACCAAACTTTCTAATTATGTCATTGCAATATTGGCTATGTGAGATTGGGTAAAAAGATAATGGAATCACTACACATCTCTCTGTCTAAACAGGACATCTGGACATCGAATTGCTGGGCTTGCTGGTTCCCAATTCTGTTTGCCAAGTCACAATCATGATAAAAGTAACTGACAAAAAATTTAAGGTATTTGTGATAAATTTTTTACATTTGTACTAAAGGTGTTTATTGCACCAGACATGCATCTGACTAGATAGTAATATGTGTGTGGAAGTCCCAGTTAAAGAAAATTCTTTCATTGACCTTAACATTATATTTATCCTCATGTTTTGTGTGTGGAAACTGTTAGCTGCCCCATTGCCTCAAGGGGTTTCTCAGTCCTTAAATGCCAAAGTTCAAACTTCTCTTTTATATGTTTTCTGAAGTTTATGCAGGACTCTTTTTCCTTTTTCATAAATAATTGGGGAGAAAGGCATAAAACCAACCAACCCCAACCCCACCCCCACACAACAACAAAGCCAAACTGAGAACAAAAAACTACCATGTGCCTTGGGGAATTTGTCCTGTCTCTGGAGTTTTTCACCTAGACCAACTTCCACAGTAAGTCTTGTATGAAGAAAATGTTGTAGCAAGTCACAGGGATGCAAAACGTACATGCTCAAAGAAGTTCCCCACGAGCCACTCACTGTTCATCCACAGAAGTCTGTAATTATCCAAATGCATATCGTTGGAGTGTTGGAAAATTAAAAAGATGCCCAGAAAACTCATGCTCTGGTTAAGGTTGCACAGATAAAGTCACTGACCTGCACTAAGCTGAACACCCAACAAGGTCCCCTTTCTCTAAGAGAATGTGTATTCTTCAAATGGCAAGGGCACCATGGGCTGCCGTTTGATGCTGATGACATTGAAAACTTAGGATAAAGAAATCCCATCATTTTTCATTTGTATGCAAATTTTTCTGTTCCAGAAATTAACTCCTGGATGCCACTTCACTTTCCATCTCCAGGAATTTTCTTTGCCAGCACCACACAGAACAGTCTTGTCTCTAGCCTAAGGTCACTAGGCTTCCCTTGTTTAAAAGTAAAGACTTCTACCACCAGGAAAGAATGCTTCTTTGTTTTCCCTCATTACTGGAGGATAAAGAGCCCTGCAAGGAGAAGCCTGTTGTAAAGCCCACATCTCTAATGGCCAGCAGTATTGAGATGCAAACTTCCACTACTTTGACCAAATAACTCTCATTGACCACTTGCCTGACATTAAGGTAAACCCATTACAATAGATCAATTCTAGTAGCCTCCTTTTCAGCAAGGTCTTCAATGTTAAAAAGTCCCTTTGTTACTCCCCACCTTAGACAAATGTCATCATCTACATGTGAAGGGGAGAGAGGTGATTGAGGTTTTTAATTGATGTGGATTTAATTATGCTAATTTAGACAGCTGTAAAGCATTTCAGTATAGCAGTTTTAGCAGGGCAGACAAACACAGGTGTCCTTCACTGCAGGGCTTAATTTTTAACCTAGGTTCTTAAAAGGAGAAAGTGAGCTCAAAAGCCAGGACAGTTTAACATTTGTAGATTTGAGGCTCCCACTCCTCAAATATTTAGCAGGCCCTCAACAGTCATTCTTAAACACTTGTTATTTAAAAGCCCCAGCTTGTCTTTAATTAGAATAGAAAGTCTTAAAAAGGATTTGTCAAGAATTTGAGAAAACGGCAAAACAGAATTGGAAATTTTTATATGGCCTTTATTTCTTTCTCAAAAATATCATAAAATGGGAATGATAATTTTTTGAAGTAGTAAAAATGTGTAAAGAACATTTTCTTAAGAAGGACGGGTTTCTGGTTTTTTAAACTAATGATCAGGTGATTTTACTTTACCCTGCTTTTCATCTCACTGGTTGGCAAACTTAAGTCACCCTCACTTTTACGATGCTCTCGGTGGGGAAAGTGGGAACTCTGTAAATTGATTGGAGGTTTAAGGGGAATGACAAGAGTCCTTGTATGCTACAGATGTGGAAGAGCCCTGGCCTGTTGGCTAGCTGGTCTGGATGGGCTTTCCTGCTCCCTAACACTAAGGCCAGGCCAAGCCTTGTGAAAGAACCTGAAGAGAGATATCTGAAGAAGTTTTATAGCTGTTTTGTGACTTGCCTGGGTCTGAAAAAGCCTCCTCCATTCCTCACATCTGGATTCCTGTTCTTCAAGACCCAGGGTGTCACCACAGACGCAGCTGGCAGCTGCGGGACAAAGGGTTTCAATGAACCATCTTCTTCTCTCCCCACCAGGCCCTGTTCACCCTGGTCAGCCTTCTCTTCTGTGTGTCTTCCTTTGTTCTGCTGTAATCAGCTGTGTAATTAGCTGGAGAAGAAAGGGCCCAAGAGGTCATCTTCTCTGTTCTACCCACAGGGATAGAGTAGCCTGCCCTGTCCCCCCCAGTACACATAAATTGGGGTGTGAATTTTGTTTCTAGCTTTTACTAATTCTTCCATCTTCAATAAGTTAACTTCTCTGATTTAACTGACTAAATGGGACAATTTTCTGTAGTTTACATGGTTGTGGAGACTACAGAGATAGAGCAGAGAATACCTACACTACAGGCTGCATCACCCAGAGTTCTTGGTCATCCTTATCACATTTTGTTTTTTATTAACTTTTAAAAATGTCCCCCTTCCCCCAGGGGATGGTGGCACACTCCTTTAATCCCAGCAGTCAGAGGTAGAGGCAGGTGATCTCTGTGAGTCTGAGGCCAGCCTGGTCTTCATACTGAGTTCCAGGTTAGCCAGAGACTATATGATAAGTAAGACCTCTCTCGTGCTCCCTCCCCCCTCCTCTCTCTTTCTCTCTCTGTTTCTCTCTCTCTCTCAAAAAAAATGCTCTTTAGATAAAATTCTGGTATTGTTTACTTAAAGAAAGTGAAGGTAATGTAAGCATATACATTTATACCAGTTACTTCTCCTTAGCCCTATGTCATGATATAATCTGAAATATAGAATTAATGACAACATGGAGGACATGGGGCTCTACCCCATGGTATAGCATGTGCTTAGTATGTTTGAAGCCATGGGTTTGATCCTCAGCACCAGGAAGTATGAGTCTAGAGATTGCAAAGTGCGTGGGCTGCAGAAATGATTCCAGCAGTGATAGGATTGCATTCTTAACCTCAGCAGTGACAGGGACCATTAGAACCACAGCAGACTTTTCATATCTTGGTAGAGCTAATGCATAAAAACGGCATCCACGGCTTTCTTATTTCTGGTACCATGAAACCTGAACTCCGTCCCTCATAACATGAAAATTCTTTTCATAACAACAACAGAAAAAAAAGAAATATAATACATAGCTGAGTTTTTTTTTAAAGAAATGAAGTTCTCTATTAAAAATAGAAGAACTAACAAAGCAAAGTTAGAGGCAATTCCTTAGATGAGCAAAGAAAATCAATATTTACTTTTTATTCATTCATTCATTCATTCATTCATTTTGAGATTGGGTCTCATGCAACCCTAGCTGGTCTTGGGACTCTCTATGTAGACCAGTATAATCAATGTGGTTTAGATAATTTGGGTTTTTCTTCCAGTTACCTTCAGTGTACAAACACCCCTTCTCTCCAATTCTTTTCACCACTTTTCATTCTCAATTTTATGTGTTCTCCTCTCTCTCTCTCTTTCTCTCTCTCTTTCCCTCTGAGTCCATTTAGTGCTGCCTGCAAGTGCATGAATAGCCTCTCAGAGCCTGCATCCCCGAAGAATACTAGCCCTCAAAATGGGCAGGACTTTATAGACCTTCTCATCCTTCCATGATGGGACTTTGGTTGGCTTGATCATGTGTTGCCATCTCTGCTGCTGTGATATTATGTGTGTGACTGCACTGCAATGCCTGGCAAATACCGCTTGGGTTTGATGTCTAGTCCCCCTGGCTTTTGCAACCTTTCTACACACACCTACTTCAGAAATGATTCCTGAACCTTGCAGTGAGAGGTATGATATGGATGTTTCATTTAGAATTGAGCATTCTTATTTTTTGCACATTGATTATTTCTCACTTTATGCTTTAAGACAGGTTCTATCACTGGGAGCTCACTGATCAGGTTAGGCTGGCTGGCTAGCAAGCTCCATGCACCTGACAATCCATACCTTTCTACCCCTAAGACACAAGCCAATGCCACGATGCTTGGCTTCTCACGTGGATGCTGAGAATCCAGTTCAGGTCTCCAGACTTGCTTCTCAAACACTTTACAGAACTATTTTCCTAACCCCATATAATATAGATGTATGTTACTTTTTCAATTATTTCTCTTTACTATGATAAATAGTAGATTTATTTACATTTATCTCACCCCGCTGTATTTGCTCACAGATAAATGTATTTGCTGGATTCATCTTTCATGTCTCCAAACATTTGCAAAAAATCACCTTTGGCCTCTGCTCTGCATTAACTGGTATACTTTATTTAGGTGTATCTTTCAGTTACAGTAGTTCCTTAACTATTGATTAGCTGTCAAGTCAGGACTTGGATTTGAATCATCAGGATTTCTTTTTTCTGTAAGTTTTATTTTTCAAATTTAACTTTCCTTGTCATTAATGTTTTTTCCTGCTGTGCTGTGCATACCTTTAATCCCAGCACTCAGGAGGAAGAGGCAGGTGGATCTCTGTGAGTTCAGGCCCAGCCTGGTCTACAGAGTGAGTTCTAGGACAGCCAGAGTTACAACAGAGAAACCCTGTCTCAAAAAAACAACATAAATAAATGAATAAATAAAATAATGTTTTGTTCTTTCATTTTATAGCAATTTTGTCTTTTGCTTCTTTTATTATCCTACATATTTACAGTTTGTTTTATCATAAGTCTTCTGTTGAGTATCCTTAATCTTCCTTAAGGAAGATAGCTTGTCACTTTGATGCTGTGAGCTTTTCTCTAGCTGTAGGTTTTTTGGGCACTCCAGGCTGTCAAGGCCCATAACCAGGTAACTTTTATACTATCCTCCCCCACCACCCCCCACGCATTCTTTCTTTGATGTTTTCTAGGCTCTTAGGTAGCATAAATACACATTCTACAGTTTCATAAGGTAAATTTCAAAGGAGTTTACTACTGAGTGAAACTTGTTTTCCTTTCTTCGTAAGAAAAACAAAATATCCTTGTTCACTTGAGCTGGGTGTTGAACACCTTTAGTTCCAGAACTCAGCAGACTGAACAGAAGCAGGTCAACATCTAGATACCTGGACCACAACGATATGGCCATTGACCAAAAAGTTTTGCTTTCCCAAGAGACTGTGGAGGGGGACACTAACGGAGCCATCCTTTCTTTGCCTCCTTACAAAAAGAATTTGACCATGTTGGCAATACAACAATTTCAGAATTGTCCTGACTTTCTTAATGCTGAGAACAATCACCTGGAACGGTTTTATCCAATGAGACAGAGTTGGAAGTCAAATATAGATGTTTTTTGCTGTTCCCATGTCTAGAGGGGTAGCAACTGTCTTTCATCTGAAAGGCAACATGGTTAAGGAAAACACACTGTACTGACATCTGCCCTGACAGTGTTGAACTGTTGGCCCGAAGCCAGCGGCCACTTACCTCTAACATCTGTTATGAAGAAACTTTTTGATTCACCCACATTTCCATCTTTTCTGTAAATTGCAGATGACCACATCCCTAATGATGAAGAGTTGTTCATTAACGTATAATTTTGTTCATACAGAAGTCATACTTAGCATTAATAATCACCCATTTGAGAGGACAAACTAAAATATGTTAAGAAAGTAAAGTCAGATTTTGAGCCACAGGTAAACTCATGAAATGGAGGGCACTTTAACTACACATTTTAGAGAGTCTATTGTAGAGCACCAAGACATTGACTGTACAAACTTGGAGCTGAGCTTTTAGTACCTGAACATTGTGCATGGCTGCCTGAGAAGTTTGAAGCAGATGCTTTGCTGTGGTAAAGCAGCTGGACATGCCAGTAAATGGGAAAGCAAATAAAAGGTACAGACTGGTGACCTTTTACTTTTTGCACTCTGACTTTTAGTTTTGTGCTTTCTGCTAGAGAGCCAGTTCAGTAGAATTAAGGCAGTAAAAGAGAATCACTAAGATGCAGTCTGCTTACAGGTAGCCAGAACATTCTGTTTCCGACATGACATGATAGGCTTACATGACATTCATAGTAAACAATTACACATTACTAGAGTTTTGATGTATTTAGCTGGAATGCTTTAAAAATACAGGTTCAGCTAACATTGCTTTCCTAGTTATTTAGGAACAATTATGGAGATCTGTATAATTTTGGTTGTTCTTGTAGATATTTGTGGTACCTGCTTTAAAATGGCCTTGCTAGTTGAACAAAACCAAACAAAGGGGCTGGAGAGATGAATCAACAGTTAAGAGCACTTCCTGTGCTTGCAGAGGGCCCAGGTTTGGTGCCCAGCACCCACATTGGGCAGCTTATACCCTCCTGTAACTTCAGTTTCAAGGATTCAGACACACTCTTTCAGACACCACAGGCTCCTACATTCACACAGCACACATACAAACAAGTAGTACACACACATAGAAGAAAACAAATAAACAATCAGTTTTTACCCTTAATTTAAAACAAAAAAAAGTTTTATATGTGTGCTTCAAAACTTGGCTTCCTAGGCTAAAACAAAAAGTTTAAAGCTAGATTTCATTCTAAATCTTGTGCCTGGAAAAGGTAAACTTCTTAGATGGTAAAATAAAACATCTTGTTTTATTTTGTTTTAAAAGAAATTTTCTTTATAAGTAGTGTTTGAATTGGGGCAGAGTTTGGGAAAATGATCAGGTGCTTTCCTGCTTATTTTAAAGTGAGAAACATGTAACTTTTTATTGGAAAAACCAGGAAGCAATGTGATGCATCTAGACAACTTCAGCCCCAGAAAGACTTGGTTCCAAATAATTCAAATTGATTTGCTAGGTATGTTTCCGTCACTTCCATGTTGTAGATGGCACAAGCTATATGCAGTTTTTGTCCTTGTGTAATTTAAAGTCTAGAGTAGAAGACTATATTAAAAAAGTAATTGTACCTAACTCCAAAATCACACGTACTCTAAATCGAAACAAATGCTAGGAGCCTAGCGATTCATAGCAAGGTTGTGATTCAACCTGACTGAGAGCAAAAATGAGTTCCTCAAGAGAGGATTCAAGACACAATTTAAAAGATAAGAAAGCAGGAAACCAGAGCACTTGTCTACACCAAGAACAACATAGACATACAAGTCTGGAAGGAAGGCACGCTTAGACCATTCAAGTAAGTAAACAGTTAACTGGGGTGTTTGTGGTCAAGAAGAAAGTCCCTCACCTGGCTTCTGAGAAAACCTTCAACAGACATGATTCGAAAGTTAAGGATTCAACAAGACAAGAGATTATGATGATTAAATAGGATCAGTACACAGGCGCTCCTGACATCCACTAGGTACTAAATAAAATTACCTTCCTATCCCGCCACTCAATGAACTCCAATTAAGCCATCCTGCCAGTTTTCTCTCATTGGAAGGCTCTAAATATAAACGAATGTTTTTCTGTGACTGACTGTCTGATATTCCACATACCAACTCATAACAATTCTCATGTATTATTTATTTAAGGTATCTTCTTAGTCTTGTCACTCATTTCTTAAATCAGTCTGTGTTACTTTCCATTTTTACTGCTTTTCATTAGTACAATGAATACACTCAAATACAGTCTGTTAATCAGTAATTGCTATGCTCCTGCATCTAGTAAACCCTGGTCTATTAGTGATGATTCTCTCCATGGAGACAGAAAGCACAATGGGGGGCGGGGGGCGGTGCAGAGAATGAATCATTGTCAATGCTCAAGTAATCAAAAATCAGGTAGGCAGGCAGACCACAGGTTGGAGAAGCAGAGAAAAGCTGCTATCATCTATTTACCCTGAAGATAGTCTCAGAGCTGAAATACTACTTTATCCATGGCTTAGTCTTTTAATGACTTCTACTGATTAGATGAGACCTACCCATGTTATCCAAAGTAATCTGCTTTATTAAAGGTTTATCTGTCCTATCAAAAACAAACAGCTGGGTGTGGTAGTGGGCGCCTTTAATCCCAGGCCTTAAGAAGCAGAGGTAGTAGATTTCTATAAGTTTGAATCCATCTTGCTCTACATAGTAAGTTCTAAGCCTGGCTAGGGCTACGTCGTAATAAGATCCTGTCTAAAAACCAAAGCAAAACAAAGCAAAATACCTCAAGCCCCTTCAAACAACATCTACACCTGATTTAACAAAAACTTAGGTGTTTTGGTCTAGCCAAATTGGCAAACAAAGTTATCCATTCATTCACCAATTCCATTTTAAATCAGTTGTTCCCTTCCCTGAGGACATGCTTTACTCCAGGTGAAACTGAAAGTGAAGCTCCTTCCCCTGATTTCAAGTCAGGTAGATGTGAGATGTTGGAAAATCTTTAGGAAGCAAGGAGGTACCAAGGATGAAAGGCATCCACACAGAAAAAAAAAAAAAAAAAGCATTACCTGTTGGG